>CAJQZJ010028170.1:3585-17733 GCA_907164525.1 Lophiomys imhausi | reverse complement strand
AACAATATAATGACATTTTACAGAGAGGCATAAGCTTATCTTAGGCATCAATACAATGACATTTTACAGAGAGGCATAAGCTGGGGTCTTTCAGATGGAACTATTACAACTTGTGGATCTAGGAAGAGGAAACAATTGGGACTGATTTAGTAATATACTAAAGAAAGTTTGGTCTGCCATTATTTCCCAAACACTAGCCTTTGTGTTGTAAATCCAATTTTAATAGCTTTATATCCCTTCCTTCCTATCCCCTGTAATAGTTCAAATATACCTCCTCTTATTTCAGGACTTTGATGGCTCTCTTCTTCCGAAGGCTTGAGAGAATTTCACCAGTTTTGGGCCAACAAGATTGATAAATTATCTATTTATAATTTGTGATGTTTTATTTTGTAATCTGGGTTATTATTTCAAATAAATATGCCTCCACAAAAATTATTATACCTCAAACTAAAGGATATATTTTAGATATCTTCAATTTCCCATAGACTTTAACTTGGTGGATATTCAATAAATAATTGCTAATTGTTTAATATACTTGTTACTTGTGATATTATCACAAAAATATTTCTACCATATTAAATCCAAGAAAAAGGACAGTATTAAAGTATAGATTTTTCTTGAGGTACAGAGGTATTTTTAAGCATACTAACTTAAAAATAAAGTCTTTGATTAAATTTCATTTTTCCTTGATGGAACACCTTGTTAATGGACCTAAAAAAAAATCATGTAAAGCAAAGAAAAACTCAAGTAACTGGTGATATCCTAAAGCAGAGGTTTTCAACCCTGGCTTCATACTAGAATCAGGAGGGCAATTTCTTCAAACAGTATCCATGACCAGGGCTTACCCCAGATCAATTAGATCAGTACCTCTGAAGGTAGAGCACAGACATCCATATTTTTTTAAACACCGTTATATAATTTAATATGATGCCAAGGTTGATGGCAGGTGCTTTAAACTCTTCTAAAATGCCAAGAAGTTAAGAAATTGAGCAGTGCACCTGGAAGCAGCACACGGTTGTTAACTGGGATATTGCTAAACAATTCTGACAGGTGAAACAGTATCCTAATTAATTGGTCTTCCTAAGTCCATTATGGTCCTTCACCTGGCACTGGTTTTAAAACACAGGTTTTGGAAATGCTGAATTTCAGTTATTACAAAGTGGTTCCTAGATGCTGGCCAAGAAAACTTACAGCTTTACTTATACTGTGATATAAAATTGATTTGATATCACTGGGAGGTAGATCTCCTAATGAGAACTGACAAAGACCAGCTGAGGCTTTAGTTAAATGATGTGTGAGAACTCCTAGGAGCAGACAATTGGAAACTAATGAGATGATAAAGGCTTTCAGGTATGTGAGTTGATCAGCTTCCTGCTGAGACCCTTGCACTGTAGATGAGAACTCTTTGGCTCAAGGCCATCTTTTACAGCTTAGGAGTAATCAGGACTAGTCCAGGCCAAATGTAATATTCCATTAAATGTTGTACCTGCTCATTTTGGAAATGAAGTCAGCAAGGAGTCTGATCCAGTACATATATATGGCTTCTGTTACCCACTAACTCCTATTTTAATGCAAAGAACACTTTTAAAATCATGTGACTGTAGTGGCACTGAGATGGCTCATGACAGAATTTAAGAAGGCAATATTGTGGATTGCATGAATAGCTTATCAACAGAGTACTTCCTTAGCTCAGCACCTGTCAGACCTTCAATTCATTCTCTTAACACTGAAACCAAAGACCAGGCATGCTTGTAATTCCAACATTTGGTCAATATAAGCAGTAGAATAAAGAATTCCAAGTTATCTTTGTTTACATAGCAAGTATGAGGTCAGCCCTGGCTACATGACTGTGTTTCAAAAGAATACAAATAATGAACCACATCAAAAAATTGTGTTACATCATAGATCCAGACTTCCTGGCAAGGAACCAAGTTTGTTGCCTCTTACATTTGCTGATTTTGACTAAAACCCATAATCATCACCAAACCAACTGTTGTCTACCATTTATTGAGAACATAGTTTGTTATGATGAAGACAATTATGGATAAAGCTGTATTTTTATCATCAGAGTAAAATGTAACAAAAGCCTCTATATAAAAAGTTTAGTTAAACTTTACAGTTTCAAATTCAAGGACTATAAAATCATTATGATTAAAAAATATTGCCAGGGAATGGAAAATATTGGCAAAGTATATAAAAAGTATTAATATGATCAAAAGATTATCAATTTATTAATTTAAGATGCAATAATGTTGACAATACTTAGACTAGTCTAGAAAACTAATCTCCAAACTGGCCATAAATGCTCCACAGTACAAAAATTTCACCATCAGGTATTTGTAGAAACTCTGGCAAACTACCCCTGTATGATACCATGACTACATAGACAAAAAGTATAATAATGAGTCACCTATAAGCTTACTTAGTCTAACACCTCCAAAATATGTATAAAATTAGAAGCACTTATGCCATACAATACATAGTACATCTTGGAAAAAAACCGAATTGATATCATTCTTGTATTTAATTACCATTAGAAATTTGATCAATTAAATAAAAATAAATGAAAGAAAGGGCAGATGAGAAGTATTCCATGACTTATCATTTCTTGATACATATAACTTAAGGTAGGTATAATGATAAATTTTTTTGGGGGGTGTTAGCACTCAGAGGAGTATGTCTTTTGAATTACATTATTAAGAAAAGCATCTAATGACAAAAATTAAAGATTCTAATTATTCTGCTTTCCTCTGTAAATCTTTCAGTTTTCAATGTTTCTTGACAAATAACATAATCATTTTCATGATTCTTTGTTCAGTAAAATCAAAAGTAACTATAACCAACTATTTTTCCTTTCATTTTCTATAGTCTTTCTTTTCAAAAAGACTTTATAAAATTATACTAGTTCAAAACACTTAGAAAAAGTTTATTATGAATCTACTGTTTCATTTTCTCAAAGTATACACTGGATCATGATTGTATTTTTGTAACAATTACTTAATTTACAAATGTTGCCTTTAGATAGGAAGAATTACTTAATATTGATATGGTTCTTTCAGAACATGACCCTGTCATTAGATGACTTCTCACTCACGCAAGAAAATAATTTATATTAAATTTATGTGCCTTTTACCCAGTGTTTGTATCACTTCTGCAAGTTCACAGAAATTAATACAATTTAGATCACATATTTACAAATTCTGTTTGCAAAGTATGATAATATATCAAGGAAAATTGCTGTGTAGTTTTAAAAGTTGTACTTATGTTTGTGCTTACTCATTCATGGTGGCACTGCAAAAAACAATTATATTTTACAACTGAAACATATTTAGGCTGAAATCTCAAGATATACAAGATTTATACTATTTGAATGGAAGACATCTTGTTACATTATATGACCAACCCAAAAATGTTACATAGACAAACTATATCACATTTTACAAAAAGGAATTTTTCATATCCTTAAAGATTTTCAAATTGGTTCTTTAGGATATAAATATGATTTAATTCACAAAGACAAAGTAATAGAGAAATAATCATTTAGTTGCTTGTAATTGTGGGAGTAAATTGTGAGAAATTTTGGCATGGGTGATTAAATCCCTTGGTAGCAAAATATGTAAGTCCCTGGCAATTCAATTAATGAGACTTCTTTAAAAAAATTCCCCTTTGGTTTTTAGAACTCTTTAATCACAAGGCAGATAATGTAATAAAATTAATGAACATTTTTTAATGTATTTGAATCCAAATTAAACAAATTTGCTAAAACATTTCACAAGAGAAATTCAGAGTAGCTAGCTAATTTGAAGAAAGTGTAAAACATGTAGTATACTGGCCATATTTTTCATTTTATATAATGTGAATATTTGAATATTGAAATTATAAATAAAATTTCTAGTACCCTAAACATGCTTTTCTTTTTTCTTTTTCATGTTTTGAATTTTATTGAAAATAGATTTTTTTTCATAAAATATATTTTAACTATGACTTCCCATTCCCACTCCCCCGAGTTTCTCTCCAGCTTCTTTCCCACTAAGATCCACTCCATTTCTGTCTCTTGCTATAAAGCAAACAGGCATCTTAAGGGATAATAATAAAATAAAATAGTATTATATGAATTAATTTTTGTGGAGGTTTGTTATACCCATGAAAACTCTCTAGTTCTGGAGTAAATGGCATGAAAACTATGTTTTATTTATAAGCTGTAGACTTTAAGATGGGCAGGTTCTGAGATATTAGGGTCCAAGAGTTAGGATTTGGGCAGGGCTCTGTTCTTATCTTTCCAGGATATTTAAATTATCCGTCTAAGGAATCCAGGGACAACTGGACAACTGTAGCCTCAGAAGAAAACAGATCAGACACCAAAGAAGACAAGTAGCCCAGATGATCCAGCCTTGTAGACTTCCTCAATAGCTGTTTTTTCAAAAGGCTACAACCACAACAGCTCAAAATCATTAAGACTGTTCAGCCCCACAGACTGTTCCAGCCAGAACACAATACAGCCCTGAAGTTCAGTTTCTGTCTACAAACTTCTTAGGACATTTAAATAGCTGAGCACAAAAGGACTGAACATCAAATGATTCTATTAACATTTTTAACCTTTTTTCCATTCTTATTTGGGCCCCAAACAGGTTTACTATGTCTTATATCAGCAGGAAGTCATTTTAAGAGAGCAATGTCCCATCTCCAGAAGGTGGGGTGGGTGATTTTCCCCCCTTTGGTCATTTGATGTGTTAGAGACAATCTTGTTATTTAGGGGAAGAGATAAAACGCTGTTAAATAGGTTTTGAAGATTATACTCAGGGACTTCTCTCTTTTTCTTTTCTGTATTCTTCTTTCTCTCCTATGTAGGGGTGAACAGATGAGAAAAAAAATGGGACATAGACATAATATAAGAATTATCAAGAAAAAAGGAGAGATTACTGAATATGCCCTTATACCTTTGTATATTGATACAAAATTAAGATTATATTTGGCCACATTGGTATTGATCATTGTATATTGATACAAAATTAAGGTTAATTATTTTTAAGGTATTGTACCTAGGTAATGCTTAAAAATGAAATGTGAAGTTTTGGCCTTCTGCTACCAACTTTCATAAACTGTTCAGGATAACTAAGAAATGAAAACTAATAGTCATTCAAGTATGTCATTTTGTTAGGTACTAGGATAGTCTACTATAGTTATTTTCTAAGCTAATCAGAAATCAAGTTGCTAGAAGACAAGCAACATTTGCTTATCCAAATATAAGAGATATATAGGTAGTCTTCAAAAACCTCAAGAGATCTGCAGAATTTGGCATTCAAAGATTTTTTTTAAATTAAGAGTTTTTTGATATCAAGACATGTCAGCTCCTGACAGTACCCCCTATTCTACTCAAAGTAGAAGATGAGTATCGAAGAGTCTACAATTGGAAATAGTTGAATTAGTGGCAAGCCTATCTCTTGGCAAGAAAAATCCCTTGCTTCAACTGTAGACAGAATGCTGTCCAAAAACGAAAAAATTTTAATTGTAAAGCAGGAATTATGAAGGACTTGCTTACCCTGTCTTGGAAGAGCTAGGCTGTCGACTTACCTGCTTCCAATTAATGTGTGTCAGAGAATTGGGGCCAAACGGCTGAAGATTGATGTTATAATATATGGAGAGAAAATGGGAACTGTCCAGGCAGTCACTGGTATGTTATTTCTTACTTTTGTAAGCTGCTGGCCCTGCACTGCCTGTATAACCAGATGTATTTATCTCTCTCAGGTCTCTGAGGTGGTTGAAGATAGCTATAGTCTCATAGTTAAATTTTGAGTTGTTTGGGAATTAAGAGGGTGTTCTGGATCTAAGATGATGTTTTTAAAATTGTGATGCAAGTTAGGATGAAAGCTGAGTTGGATATAGAACTTTAAACTCATGGAGATGGGTAGATAGTAGAATGTTAAAGTCAGGTGCCAAATAAGTATGGACTGAACAATTGGAATATATGCTAATCCATATAACTCTCAATAATGTGGCCTAATTATTTCTGTTGTTTTGTATTGTATTTATTGTTAGAAGAGAAAGAGCCATTTTTAGACTGAAAGTGGGAGCTCTTGGGGGAAAAAGATATACCTTAAACTTTAAAAGAAAAGGAAAGGGATGGGTGGGTTGAGGGGGAAGAGGGTGGGAGGGTGGGACTGGATAGGGAGTAGGGAGGGGATTCCGATTGAGATGTAACTTGAGGAAATAAAAAATAAATTTAAAAAAGAATGTTAAAAAAAAACAATAAAAGCCTTCCATTTGCCAATCTGTTGACTCCTGGGTGCATTCTTCTCCATTACACCAGTCCTCAGGGCAAGCTACTCTTGGCCACATGTGTAACTGAATATTTTTATTTTTGAACACTTATATTTATTAGTACCTAACAAACACTTATAAAATACCTAAATCCTATAATCTAAAATTTGTAGTCTAAAACCTATTTTAATTACCTTAAAAGGATATTAATATTCTTACCGTAGGTCCGTACAGGATAACCTGATTTACAACAGTCCCAGCAGGCAAGTCCCTTTCATGCTTAGTGTCTATTGGTCCTAACTTTGCCAATTTGCAAGTGCAGTTTAAAATCAGTCTGTTCCAACTGACAAACTGAGGGCAGTTCGGGTGGCTTCAAAATACTTTGTGACTTGCTGTCTATTGGGCCTAACCTTGTCATTTGGTAAGGTCAGTTTATTTCTAGCACCAAATTGTGGCCTGTTTATAAAATCAATCTGTTCCAACTGTCAAACTGAGGGCTGCTTGGTCAGCTTCCAAACTCCACTTGCCTAGCTCACTCTTCCTGCACTCTGGAGCCCCAAAACAGGTGCCTTTAAGGAACTCTCTCTCTCTCTCTCACTCTCTCTCTCTCCAGTCCTATTTCTTCTTTCAGGAACCAAAGTCCCTTCTCACAGTTTGTCTGGTTTCTTAGCCACACTCTTTCAACAGAGCAGTTCTTAGCCATGCACCTTCAACAGGGCAGTTCAGAGAACTATGGTCTCAACTGCACTCTGTCCATTCAGCAAGCCAAAGGGACACCAAGCTTTCCTTATGTGTTGACAGATGCCAAGCTGAACTTCATACTAATTCACTAAGGAGGCCTAACTTCTACCACCCACATGTTCATAGTCCTCCTCCTCACCTCTCTCCATCTATCTCTCTCCACCTCTGCATCTGTGGTCTCCTCTGAGACCCATCACCCAATTCTAAGACCTGCTTTCCCATTCTCTCTCTACCCAGCTACAGCCTGTTTTATTAATCAATCAGGGATAACTGGGGAGCATTCCATCTATCACATGGATACAGGAGATGGTTCAACATTCATAAAAATTCCCATGGTAGGGCAGTAACCAGATATCAAGACACTAAAATCAGCTTCTGAAAACACAGTGTATAATACCTCTAACAAAATAAAATAAGATCAAACAAAACCAAATCAACCAGAATACAACAAAACAAAGATACATAAGGAAAAGTGCCAAAAAAGCACAAGAAACACATATAAACTGCCTTTCCCAGCCATCATCAGAGAAACTTTCTCCTATAGCAAGCAGATGGGAGCAAATACAGAGACCCACAGTCAAATGATAAATAGAAAGTGAGAGGACTTGGAACACTCCTAAAGTGAGATATCTCCATTAATTCCCTCCTCTCAGGGTTCAGGCAACCTTGTGAAAGAGGAGGCAGAAATTATGTGAGAGACAGAGGCAATGGAAAACTCCAAGGAAACAAAATCTTCCAAACACAGCACTCCCAAAACACATGAACTCACAGAGACTGGGACAGCATGCACAGGGCTAACATTGGTCTGAACGAGATGGTGTCCTAGTGCTGAAAGGAGAAGTGGACACTTGCATTTATCCATAACTCAGAAGCTATATTCATTTGATAACCACTTGCAAATGAAAAAAAAATGTTTTCTCCAAGGGAATTTCACTGGGGGGGCCCCAGGGGCAGCAGTAGATCACCACAAAATGAACACAATGGTACCTTTGAAGGTTCCTTGTCTCATAATGTTGTGCCAGGGCATTTTTTAAACTTACAGGTCCTTTTCATATATATATATGAGTGTGTGTATGTATGTATATAATATATACTATATAATATAATATAAGGTAATATAATATAACATATATATATATAAATATTATAATGGCATTTGGTTTTGTGTTTTTATGGAATTCCTATTGGTACATATATGTGTGTAATTGCTTCTCTTTTTATAACAATACTTACTGAAAGATGTATTTCATGAAAACAAACTTGTCCTAGTATAAAATTAAATAATACATAAATCATTTATAATGTAATGCTTTTTCAAAATTAAAATTTTCTGATAATAATGATTAGCACTCTATAATATATAATTAATTATATTATTAAATTAGTGAATAAAATAAAGTTATAAAAGTAAAATATTTTGTCTCTGATTTTTTTAATCTAAATTTCCATATTATCTGCAAATCAAAGTTATACTAATTGTTATTCTTTTATAATTAAGTTTGTTAAACAGTATAATTTAAAAAATATACAATGTCAAATTTCAACCTTCATTACTTTATAAAACAATAAAGGAAAATAAGTTAACAGTAGTCAGTAAAATGTCAGCCATCAACTCTCAGGTCTACAAAGATTGTGCAACAGTTATAGAAAGATCAAATCATTTTTCAAAATTCTGTATTCTTCTATAATTAAAAAAAATACACCATGACACAAGACAGTAATTGTGTGGTGTTATTCTAGAAGACAATTACTATGTAAATCTCTGTGTCTTTACATAAAAAATAATTAAATAATGGAAGTACGTGTAAGAATCTTCAACACAGTCAGGAGGCAAAAGCAGGGGATATCTGTGAGTTCAAGGCCATCTTGTTCAGCTTAGAGAATTCCAGGCCATCCAGTGCTACATAGAGCGAGACTCTGTCTCAAAAACAAGCCTAAAAGATAAAAAAAGAAATAAGAAGAAAGATTAATGGGTGTGGTTACTGATGTAGTAAGTGGAAAAAAGAAAATAAAGGAATTTCAAGGGTTACTCAACAAACATAAATGACAATAAATATGTGTTTATTATGTATGTCAGATGCTGTTATATCAGCAAGGTGTTTATTTAACAGCTGCAAATATGATATCTAAGTATGCTGTACACACAGAGAATTAATTTATAGCTAGGATACTAGGTACTCACTGTGCCAATGAGACGTGGAGGATCAAGCTCAGGAAATGTCCAGAGTCAAAAAATGCCTAGCACAAAGATTAGAGATATGGCATAGCAATTAAGAGCACTTCTGTCCTTTCAGAAGACCTGATTCATGTTTCTGCATTCAAATAACAGCTCACAGCCATCTGTAACTTCAATGCCAGGGGAACCTAATGTCTTCTTTTGACTTCTGTTAGTATCAGACATGCATATGGTGTACATACACACATATAGGCAAACACACATATATGTAAAATAAAAATAAATGCTTATTTTAATAATGCTCACCAGTGGTGTTTCTAATCTGACCTTCATGAGAAAAGGAAGTTCAGCTGCTGGGCAGCCTGTGTTACACATAACACCTTTCCTCCCCATCTATATAGTTAAACTGATGCACAGAAGCACAGTGGCAAGCAGAGTGGCAGAAACTGTCATTGGGATCACTTTCATCTTCTTTGGTTCCAATGAGGCATCCTGAGTGATGAAGGCTGCCTACTGGCTAAGAGAAATCTGGGGATGACAAGATGGTGTCCCCCACACACTACTTACTAGCCAAACCTCTATACCTACCTCACTTGCTCAGGAGTTTGTGACAGGAGTACTCCAAGAGTTCACTCATGTGTGAAGTCTTGAGAGGAGACACTGGAAAATGGGTCCTGAGAAGTATCAATGAGACCTTACAAGAACATCTTGCCCTCACAAAAATACAATTACCATGTGCAAAGATTGAAGGTTGGTGGACTTGGCCTGTTGAAGAAATAGTAAGAACACCAAGGGGCTGAGACTGAGGCTAGATAGGAATTGAGATGGAAAGTGTGAACAATCCATTGAGGGCCTGGAATATTCTAACAGTGTTCAGACAGTACAGAGAGGTCCAGCAGTCACTCAAGTTAATAGAGTCTGAAAGTAATATGACAGGACTTGTTTGCCATAATAAGAAGATTGATGGTGTTGTAGGGGAGTGCTAGAAAAGAAATATTCGTAAAGGAAAAAAACTGTCATCTATGTAATATGTGAGGGGGCAATGGGCCATTCACCCCAGGCTATCTGGACAGAGAGTGACCTTTGGTCAAAGTCATCTACAAAGTTCTGCTGTTATCCACAGACTTCACACAGGCTGAGAAGAAGTCCATCATTGTGTGGGCCAGTAAGGAAGAGCTGGGCTACTATCTGTAGCCAAAATACCTGAGTCAGATCAGGAGATTTCTACTGGGCCTCTGATGGACTCAAATGTTAGCGGATAAAACTCCCACAAATCAAGTGTTTGGAGCTAAGAACATTGTTGATGCCATTTACAAGACTCAAGCAGCAAACTGAATTCTGATAATTAAATATGTCTGTCATTGAAAAAAGAATCCTAAAAATATCATATTCATAGTAACACAGTATAAGCTGACAGTATAAGTATATAAGCTGAATAATTACTTATGGATCAATAGAGACAAATATAATTTTACTGAAAGTGGTAAGTTGTCCACATACTTTTTTTAAAGTCACTAACCTGTCAGAGAGTGGGAGTTTTTTGATTGCTTGCTGTTATTTATTTGTTTCATTGTTTTGGCTTTGTTTTTTGTCTTTAAAAAACAAAATCAAAACCAAAAATATTGTAATGTTCAGATCCTGTAAGGTGCAAACTGTGTCAGTGTTCTTGAGATGATTTTGTAGGTACTTTATTCACATCTAAAGGTGATGCTTGCTCTTTGTAAGATTGACCTAAATAGCTGGGTGTGGTGTCCCATACTTTAATCCAGCACTCGGGAGGCAGAGGCAGGCAAATCTCTGTGAATTCCAGTCAAAGCTGTTCTGCAGAGTGAGTCCAGACAGCTAGGGATACACAGACAAACCCTATCTCAAAAAAAAAAAAAGATTGACCTACATGATTTGATCGGAATAATTTACAATATGATATGGTATGTATATTACCACAATATAGTCTGTTATATTTGAGTGAAAGAGGATATTTCATTATTGAATCTATAAAAATGAATAAAATTACAAAGTAAAATCTGTGAGGCTAATGTACATTTTTTTCTTAATTTTGGGGGGCTATTGGGCTGTAGATATTAATAAAACATTTTTATTTATAGAAGCATAATCAGCAAAACCGACAAGTTGAAATGGACTAAGAAAGAACATATATTTTGGGCTAGGATATAGGGAAATGGCAGAGTGATTGTGTAGCATGCACCAAGTCCTAGGTTCAATTCTCAGTGCTTTAAAAATAGACATTCCTTAATGCCTTTACCAATCAAATAATTTTAATAATGATTCAACCAAATAACAACAATGAGACTTTCTTTGTTGTAAATATAATGAACCCAAAACATTGGGTAAAAGATAGCAATTTAAGATAGGGGGTGCTGTCAGGAACTGAAATGTCTCAATATCAAAAAAATCTTAAGAAACCTTCTTTGAATGCCAAATTCAACCTTAGAAAAATAAAACCAAATACTTCCAGATGCCTGGTCAATACAATCAAATATGATTATGGATCACTGAATCAATGTTGTGATCACATATTTAATTAAGATGATTAAAATAATTAAGACATAATTATCTGTAAGAAAGTACCAAAATTGAGAAACTCTTCTCTTTGTAGAAAGTAAAGCAACCGTATTTTATGACATTGTTACTTTAAATAATGGAGAAGAGTTAACCATTTTACTGAAGTAGCACACTTCATATAAAATAAATAATAAATGTTATTTCTTATTTTTATTATTTTTATGATTTTGTGTGTTTTTACGGAGTTTCATTGCATTCCAATATGTATGTGTGTGTTTGTGTCTGAATTGATTTACTGTGATTTGTCTTTGGGTCTTTGTTTTTATGTTCATTTGTTTGTTTGCTACTAGTAGGCTTGTTCACTATTTTAGAATCTCATTTTATTTAATATTACTATTTGGGGGGTATCAAGTGAGGAGTTGGGGGAGGGCAACCATAATTAAAATATATTGCATGAAAAATATTTTCAATTAAAATACTAAATGAATTGCTTAAATGACATAAATGAACATATTATTTGATATTGTTCCCAAATGGCACCAAAAATGATTAAAAAGATAATGAAGAACATAATATAATCAGTAAAAAAATACCTATGTAATCAGCTATAACCATTTGGTTTTAGATAACCAGTTGGTGTGCTCTTCCTTAGGGAATACTTTCTTCCATTCTCAACAATCATTAGTTGACTCTACTTCTTTGTGTAAGATTTAGGTCTCATGAACTCACTCCATCCCTTTATAGGAAGAGACCATGAATTTGAAAAAGGGCAAAGAGTGCTGTTTTGGACAGTTTTGAGTGAGGTAAGGATAAGTGGTGTAATTATATCATAATCTCAAATAGATAGATAGATAGATAGATAGATAGATAGATAGATAGATAGATAGATAGATGATAGATGGATAGATAGATAGATAGATAGATAGATGATAGATAGATAGATAGATAGATAGATAGATAGATAAAAATTTAAGTAGTCATTACTTGATCCTTCAGTTTTACTTAGAAATGTTCTAGACATTGATGGAATATAGGCTATTCTATCCCAAACTGTGGTAACTTGTGAACTGAGTAAATAGCCAACACAAAAAAAGCTTGCCCTTCTCTTTTTTTGTTTAAGATCTGGTCATAAATTAATTCTCTGCTATGCTTCCCCTGAAATAATATCATAAGACCACCACATGCCAGAGTCTTGCCATATACAGGAGAAAAGAAAAGCCACACATAAACTACTATATCACCAGCAATTGTTAATTTTTGGGGGTAAAAACTTTATTTCTTGTGGGGAGCGGGGAGTCTGTTTACATCATGGTGTACATATGAAGGTTAGAGGACAACTTTCAGTAACCAGTTCTCTTCTTCCACTATGTGGATTCTAGATATGAAAATCATATCATCAGGTTTGGTGGCAAATCCCCCTACCCACTGAAATGTCTGACTGGGCCTATATTAAGATTTCAACCTAACAAAACATGTGTAAGGCCTGTGCCAAAAGGTATGAAGTGCTGATTTTAAAAGCTCTGGAAGTTTTAAGTGGTTGTATGAACATTTGTCTAGTCAACACAATGAAGATATGAACTTGATGTGCAGAAGTAATGTAATTCCATTAAAATATCACCAACAACTTTTTATACATACTTTTATTACTTCTTTGAGAATTTCATAAATTGTATTTTGATCATATTTATCCTCCCACCCTAATCCTCCCAGATCCACACTCCTTGCTCCATACCCACCTAACTATATGTCTTCATTTTTTTAAAAACCCATCCAGTCCAACAAGTGCTGGCTGTATACTCTTGAGTGTAGGACTATCCACCGGCATGTGTTTCACCTACAGAGGCTTATCCTTAAAAACAAAAACAAGACAAAAACAAAATCCTATCCATTAGCTATCAGTTACCAATAACTCCTTGGCTAGGGTTGGGACTTTGTGCACACCACTCTACTCCATGCTTACATTTGGTCTGCCTTGGGTCTGTACAAATTGTGTGCGTGGTTCCACAGTCACCATAACTTCATAAGTGCAGCTTCCCTGTTATGGTCAAAAAGCACTGTTTTTGTTCTGTTTTGATTTTTTGCTGTTGTTGTTATCACCCAATGACTCCAGCTCTTACAATCTTTCTGTTCTTATGTCCACAGTGATTCTGGAGGTTTGCCATGTAGCAATGCCATGTAGCAATTAGATAGCAAAACATATCTAATTTAGGGCTAAGCACTTTATAGTCTCTTATTCACTACATGTTGATTAGTTGTGGGGCTTTATGTTAATCAACATCTACTGCAAAATGAAACTTCCCTGAAGTTTAAAATCTTTAATGGAGTACATAAGATCATTCTAAATTTACATAGAAAGTTAAAGGAACTAGACAAAGTCAAGGTATTTTTAAAAAGAAAAAAATGGTCCTTTTTGGACAGCAGTCTGTCTACAGTTGAAGCAAGGGGTTTTT
>CAJQZJ010028169.1:0-10386 GCA_907164525.1 Lophiomys imhausi | reverse complement strand
TACAATCTTAATTTTACATTAATATACTAGGGTCAATACCATTGTGGCCAAATATAATCTTAATTTTGTATCAATATACAAAGATCAATACCGATGTAGCCCTATGCAATCTTAAATTTTGATCTCATTTTTTATCTGTACCATTTATTGGCTTGTGCTTGTAGATTTAGTTTTCTTTGCTGAGACAAAATTAAATCATTCTAATTCCTTTTTCTTGCCCGCTTTTATTTTTTTGCCTGGTGCATTTAATGAAGAAACTATAAGCTAGAATATTCATAGCAGGACCAAAACTATCTTTGATACCCATTAACAATATATATTGGTATATATATATATCTTAGCTTTAGCTATCTCTTTTGTATCCTCTTCCTCATTGTCTCTCCAGCTTAAAAACTGCATGATTATGCTTTTTGCTCTGAATTCTTCATTCCAGTTTTGAGAATTAAAAAAACAAAAAACTAATATATACATATATATATATATATTATGCTTAGTAAAGCCTGAGCTTTACTAAGAACATATAAAGTGTTATATGTTCTTCCTCAAGACTTATGACTTCACCAGCCATGGGTAGTTGGCTAGGGTTCCAGTATTGGGTATTATTAGTTCCCTCTCATTGAGTAGGTCTTGAGCCCAATTGTAGAGCTGTTGGTTACCACCAATGTGCTCATGCCACTACTGCACCCTTAGGGCTACAGGCAACTTAGGAATACTGAGAGCAGGAGAAATAGTCTTCCCCAGGGAAAAACACACCAACTCATTATCCAATGCCCAGTGGTCACATTCAAGTAACATTATAGGGACTGAGCAGGTTGTATTTATTTATTTAGGAATATGTACATACATTCATATATACATATGTATATAACAGCAATTAACAAAAAGAAACCACAAGTTTGAAAGAACAAGGAGGTGTACATGGGAGAGTTTGCAGGAATGAAAGAGAAGGGGAAAGTCATGTAATTATAATCCCCAAAATAAAAATAATTAAAAATATTAACTTAAGACTATTTCTGGGGACTGAAGAGATGACTCAGCAGTTAAGGGCACTTGATACTTTTCCAGAGGATACAATTTTGGACCCTAGCACCCACTTTGGGCAGTGCTTGACCACCTGTAACTTCAGTTCCAGAGGATTGGATGCCTTCTTCTACTTTCTGTAGGTACCTGCATACATGGCACACACATATACTAAATAAATAAATAGTTAAGTAAATAAAATCTTTAAAATCACATGTTGGTCTATATTAGAAATTTAACCCCCTTCCCTCCCCCTCACTACCTGCAGCAGTTGGGAAAGCTGGCCCTGAAGTCATGGGAGTGTGATAGCTGACCCTGTCCCTCACTAGTTGTAGAACTCAGGAGAGCAGGCCCTCCACCTCACCTGGGCAGCACAGTAGATCTGACCCTGGTGGTGTGGGTGCAGATGAGTTGGCCCTGAGAGTGTGAGAGCAGGAGAGCTGGCTTAGCCCCTCGCTGGCTGTGGCACTTGGGCGAGCTAGCTGGGGCAATGCTGGAGAACTGGCCTTGCTGGTTTGGATTTGGGATAGCTGGCCTACTGACCCGCTCAGCTTCAACCCAGGCCTGGATCCAGGGCTTTAAATTGATCCACCCCATTATCTACCCTATCTACGAACTGCTAGAGCATGTGATGGGACCAGTCCTGCAGATCTAGGACTACAGGATCTCCATGATGCAGGGTAGCAGCAGGATGTCCAGGGGAGTCCCAGCGAAGATCCAGCATTTGATGGTATAGCAGAGGCCTTGAACTAGACCAGTGATTCATTGCAATGAACATTTACAAGTAAAGCTGTTTGGACAGAGGGTTGTATTGTATGATACACAGCAGCTGCTATGCGAGCTTTTTTGTTCTTTGATTGTTTCCTTTTTTTCTTCTTTTTTATTTCTCTTTGCTTTTGCAGGGGTTTCAAGAGTGGAGGCCAGATATGAAGGAATGGGGAGATGAGTGGGATTGGGGTGCATGATGTGAAGTTCAGAAGGAATAAATAAAAAGTTTTAAAAAAAAGACACATTCTACACATGCATAAAATTCCCAAGCAATAAATAGAAGAAACTCAGAAACCATCAGGTGAGACCTCTCCCCCAGCCTCTTGCTTGCCTGGCAGAGTGGGCAAACCCCATAACTGGGCTTCTTAAGAAACAAAAACTCTTACCACATGCAACCCTTAAATTATTTGTGTAAGTAATGCTAGCATCATAATGGATATCAAGAAACTTCCACAAAGGCAATACGTAGGATTATTTAAATTCAAGACTTGGACTCATCCCACAAGTGGATTATTGGGTTTCTATTTCCTGATTATGCAAAGGAGAGTATGGGCATATTTTTCAGTGGACCAGACCCAGTCTAGTATCCATAATTATAATTAGAAAACGTCTAATATCATCAATCAAAACTTATTTCTGACAGTCATTTTGGTAGTTCACAGCCTTCAGTGTTGTCTGAGATATTGGGTGACTGAATGTTCATGGTCTTCTTCTTTGAATCTAGGCCTTGCTTCTGATAGGAATCAAAGCTGTTTAAGTTCACAGACTCTAGACAGGTGGATCCCAACAAGGGTGATTTTGTTCTGAGAAGGACATTGGCCATTGCCAACATCTGGAAATAGTTTTGGTTGTTACAGATAATGGCAGGAGATGTTATTGGCATATAGTGTGTAGAGATCAAGGTGCTATGTGCTTCCTGCAGTTGCTGAGACAGTCCCATGACAAAGACTTATCTGGCCCCTTAAAGTGCTGAGCAGGAGCAGTGAAGGGCTTGGATGGTTGTAGAAGGTGTGGATGTTGATCCTGGCTATTTACAAACTTGGCCAGCCTGATCAACCACACAGCCTGCTTGGTCTTATTCACCTGGATGGCAAGCCTGCACCAAGAGAGCTGCTTTTGTGCTTTAACGGTCGCCATGTTTGTAGATGCTCTTGTTACCGAGTCAGCAGAAGTTCTCCTCTACTTTAGTACATCAACTGCTCGTGAAAATCTTGCCATGTGCCAGAGACTGTGTGTGTGTGGGGACAGCCAGTAATAAGACAGTCTCTGGCTTGGAAGCATCCACAATAGAACAGAAACTAAGCCCAGTGCATCTTCGGCAAGGCCTCTTCCAAGTCTACGGTTCCAACAGGCAGCTGTGGTAGAAATACTTGAGTTCATGCCATATGAAACCAGGCAACACCTCTTGTTGCCTTGTGTGTTATTCCCATGAAGTCTAGTTTTAAACCTGTACTGCCAGATAGTAAGGGTATAAAGATGTCTTTTACCTCAAAAAGCAAAATTGTAAAAACCCACAAGTGTTTAAGAGAACCAGGCCCTATCCACAGACTCCTGTTACGTAGCCCAGGCTGGCCAGGAACTCCTGATCTTCCCACCCTGGCCTCCCTGTTGCTGGGATTCCAGCCTACATATCATTGTCTAATTTCAAAAGCTGGATAATTCAAAAGAAGATTTATAGGGAGGGGAAAAATCAGGTTTTTGTTTGTTTATTTGTGTGTGTATGTGCATGTGTACATATGTGGAAATGTTTCAGGAACTCTGAGAAATTGATCAGTATTGTCACCAGCATTGTGGGGTCTCCAGGTTCTCTCTCTCTCTTTTTTTTTTCAATCAGAAGTGGGTCCCTGGCATACTTTAATTGATCACCTGTAGAACTTGTCTCAGTACTGATTGCCTTAGGTAAAGGAATGCTTGGGGACACTCAGCCAGCTAGCTCCCCATCTCACCATTGTTTCCCTTCATGGAATATGGTACTCCACGCCATGTGGGTGGCTTCCCAGTTACAGACATGTCTGTCTATAAGACTGTTCCCTGAAACATTCTAAACTTAGAAACTATTCAGACCCCATGGATGTTGTTTTTGGAGAGAGATAACTGTGGCATTCTCCAGGTCTTGTAAAAGGAGCTCTGACATTGCCAACCACAGATTCCCGCTTTACTAGCAATCTGTTCAGAGACAGAGTGTGACCCAGAAAATACTAATTTGTCTTTTTACAACCTGATCCCATTAATTATTACTTTTTAAATTTGGGTTTCACTTGGCTATAGGTAGATTATTTTATAGAAAGAGGTAAAACTTTGGTCAGCTGTGGGGGAGGCAGAGAGGTAGGGAGGCAAAAAAATTGTAATCAGCCGTGAGGTCAGTTGTATTTTTAGTTTTATATGGGGCAGGCATTGGAGAGCGTTTCCTTTCAGCTGATTAAGTTACATGTCTAGTTAGTGAATAAGCTTAGCAGAGGTTTTCTCTGTGTCACTTAGAAATTACTGTCTCTCTCCTGTAACATTTTTTTATGTGTCAGTGGTCTACATTAGAGATGCCCAGCTAACATCTATGTCCCCACACTGCTTACCTTTTACATTCTTCTGGGCAGAGCATTTAAAGGGAAAGGGAGGTGGTTCTTAAGTATAATGAAGTTTCTCAGAAATAATTTTTTTTTCTAAAACAAGTTTTTTTTTTTTGAATTCTCAAAGCATCGGGCAAGTACAGATTAACATCAGCAAAAATTCTAATTCTGGTAAGAGCCACCATGATTTTGAGGGTCATGACAGTCATGCCTTGGTGCTCCCAACTGTCAGGTTGTTTCTTTATCATCTTATGAATGTGGAATGTGTGAGTCAAGTTTTTAACAAGACATTTATACATTGATTTCTGTTCTTATTTCCACCCAAAACAGTCATGGTGAAAAATGTCTCCTAATCCCAGGCATGGTTTAGAAATGTAAGCTCCATGTTACAGACGAGCTGCAGCAGTCTCCCTATTAGAGGTACTAAGCATGGAGTCCGTCTCCTGTCCTCTAGATGTAAGTAGTGCAGCATTAGAAATGGCTAAGAATGGAATTCTCGCTCAGGGTGGTGGTAGTGCCTATACTCCCAGCATCTGGGAGGCAGAGGCAGATGGATTCCTAAGTTCAGTGCCAGCCTGCTCCACCTGGTGAGTTTCAGGACAGACAGGGATATAGGGAGAGACTTTGCCTGAAAAAACACAATAACAAGAAAAATTAGATTCTTGCTATGCCTCCATAATAAAACTCCCAAGGTTGGCTTTAATCTGTTCAGGGCTTCAAAGTGTAATGAATCTGTAGGCAGTACGTTCAGTATGGGCTTGCTGTTCAGACACTTCTAGTGTGCTCACCTTGCATTCCTGACATCCATGGTCTTTCTCTTTTCTTTTTGAATCTTATTTAATTCTCCTTTGGTGAAAGAACAATTCTTTTGGATACAAGGTGCATCTCTACAGCCAAAGTAAAAATCTAGCCCTGGTAAAATTTTTCCCTATTGAGAGGCGCTTGCCATGCCAAAGTCCAGGCTGACCAGTTACCATCACAAATAACAGTGGTGACAGTTTCTGCTGCTTCTTATACTTGTAAGGGTGTCTAACCCAAGGACTGCCATCTGAATAGTTAATTCCTGTAGGTAGTCATTAGAACCGCCTGTAGCATGTGTGTGTGTGTGTGTGTGTGTGCGTGTGTGTGTGTGTGTGTGTGCATATGCCTATATATGTGCACATGCCATATGTGCTTGTGGGTACACAAGAGACAGAACAGGGTGTTGAGTTCCTTGGAACTAGAGCCATCTCATAGGGGTTCTGAGAACTGAACTCAGGCCCTCTGCAAGAGCAGCAGGGACTCTTACCATCTGCACCATCTCTCCAGGCCCTGTCTTCATGTTTTAATAGAAGCATAACACAGTAAAATAAGGGATCCATTATGTCTGACTTTCATAGCTTTTAATTTTATATTTGATTCAGTATCTCATGACATTTTACTTTGAAACTTCGTTAAATTTAGCACAAAATGAAGACTGTCCTATTGAGTGATCACAAAGAGCTGGGGCATGGAAAAGAATGATAGGCAGATGCCCCCCCCCCCTCAATTTTGGAGAGGGTACTTGGTACTGTCTCTAAGAATCAGCAGATGAGTCCTCCTTTAAGTGTCATTATTTGTCCAAGAAAAATAATCTACCTGTATACCTAAACTTTATGGGTGGTATTAAGGAATAGTAACAGGAGCCAAATAAACTAAAAATGAATAGAAGAGATGTTAATTAGTTTTTTTGAGTATTATTTTGTAGGTAAGAAAACTAAGATAAAGGTTGTATGGCTTGTAAGTGGTACTGCTAGTAGACACACATAGCCTATTGACTCCAAAGTCACATGTCATTTTGAGTTTCATTAAGCTTTCATCACAATATGGTATTAGCCATTAATGTGTGACAATTTCTTTTACTTTTCTTGTTGTTGTGGCCAGATAGCTGATAAGAACTAATTTGTTTTGGCTCCTGGTTTAAAGAAAATGGTCCATTGCTGAGAGGATGGAGTAGAAGACAGGTGTGGCGGCAGCGTCATTGTGGGAGGGAGTAGAGGATAGGCATGGTGGCAGTAGGCTCCATGGAGGCAGCTTGCCCCCCATCTGGGTGGACTAGAAAACAAAGGCAGATGAATGCCAGCACTCAGCTCACTCACTCCTTTTTTCTCTTTTTATCTGTTGAATCCTCAGCCCATAGAATGGTATTACCCAGGTTCAGGGTGAGCCTCCCTTTATAGTTAATTGTCTCTAAAGTCTCTCATAGACATACCCGGAGGTCTCCTTGGTGATTCTAAATCTAATCAAGTTGACAGTAGAACTGAACTGTCACAACTCCCTAAGTGAAGATGGTTTATCATTTATCCTTCATGAATCATGCTTTCAAAGTATACCTTTCTACTTCACTTATTTTAACATCTTTATTGATATCTGACTACACCATATTATATTTCCTGCCAGCAATAGAAGAGGGTTCTGATTTCTCCATATTTTGTCAATCATTGCTAATTCTTCTATATGTCTAACTTAAGTCTCATGATGGTTTGAAATAGTCACAGGAAAATATTGTCGCTGCTGTTTATTTATTTATTAATTAAGACAGGGTCTTACACTGTAGTTGAGGCTCATCTTGGGAACTCACTGCAATCCTCTTCCTTCAGCCTCTCAGGTCTTGGGTCACCGGCATGAGGCACCATGCTAGGTTCTCACTGTTACTTCATAGTTTAGAAATGCCGAGTCTACAAACATTGAACAAGAAGGCTCATGTGTGTGAAGACAGAAGGGAAGTTGCGGCATTTACTCAAAAGAGTAAATCCTAAAACAAATGTAATGCTTTTGAAGCAGCTGCATGGTTAGAGATCATGTTTCCCACATTTTAAAGATAATGCAACTAGAGCCCAGAAAAGGGAGGTAAACTTAGTATTTATCCTAAACGGCACTGCCAGGAGGGGAAGGCCTGTCTGCTTGGTTCCCAGACCCCTTGTGTTGCATGGCCTTCCATAGGGGCCTTGTGGAGCTTCATTGTCTTAACTTGTTCATCTGTGTTGATCCATCACTACCTGAGTCCATGTTGCATACTGGAAGTTCAGCAAAGCTGAGAGCTGCCCCTGGAGCACCAGATAGAATTTGTTGTACATTGTACCGTGTCTGAGGAGGCCAGGGTGCAGGGAGACAGTCAGCACAGGCAGCGTTTTGTGGTGAGGTCTCTGGCTTGACTATGAAATCTGGCCCCGATGTTTATACCGTTTGGTCCCTTCTGTAATTCTCTTTTCTTATTTTTAAGATGCAGCCAATAATAGTACCTAACTCATGGAGTTGTTGTGAGAATTAAATGGGCTGATCCCTGAAAAGAGTTCAGCTTGTGTTTGGTTCCTAGAAAGCCTTCAGTGAAATGTTTACAATTATTAAAATGGGCTCGTTTAGACTGTTGAAAACAATTGTAACTTGAGATTTATAGAAAAATAGATGAATCATCCTTTTAAATACAAAGTAGCCTCACTAAAGAAGGTGACCTGGAAAATTACTCTTTTGTCTAGCTCTCATGTTTCTGAGCTATACAGAATATATCATTCCCTTTGTGAAGAGAAAATGAGAGTGTGCTAATGTTGCATTCTTACACAGTATGAACTTGCTGCCTTCATGATGTGATTTAGGGCAGTGCAGACCCACATCGGGAAGAAAGCAGTCGTCTTCAGTTATCTCGTGCTGAAAGCCCCAAAGATGTAACTGAAGTACACATATCTGTGAGCAATACTTACCTTATGTTATTAAAGGGAGGATCCACTGCTGATTTTATGGGGTCACCTGCAGACATTTGTGTTTCCGTGCAGACAGAGGGCACTCACTGGGAAGGCAGAAAGCACAGCTGGATCCGCGGTGTCACTTCTCTGCCCTTGCATAGCCGGCTCTAAGCTCTCATCTGTTCATCAGGAAATGGAGACAGGATGGGGTGGGGACTGTCAGTAAATTCTATCGCAGAGGACCATCAAGAGGACTGAATGATGGATGTTAACAGCTCTGAGCACAGTGCCCAGATCACAGTCAGTCTCAGCAGTTGGCGTAAGCCAGCAACGCAGTAGGACTCTGTGTGCCATTCTTGAGATTTGGAGGCAGATTGGAGTAGCTTAGGTGGAGAAGTTGGACATGTCCCTGTTCCCATAGCATGATTCATGTCTACTCCGTTGTTGCTGCTGCTGCTTTTCCTGTAACCAATTTTAGAGCCTGTCTTGGCAGCTGGAAGTATTTGGGATTAATTTCACACTTGCTTTATGAGTTGAGTGTTTTCCTGCAGCTCCCTGGGCCTCTGCCTCATTACTCTAGCATCAACTGATATGGCCATCAGACAGAGATGTCCTTTGGGGTCTCTATTTTATTTGGAAACCATGAATTTGAAAAGGCAAAACAGAGCCAATCAGCACATTGTACTTGAAATCCTTAGCATTTATTGTTTCCCTGGCCCTCCGTTTTGTAGTTCCCATGAAGACTAGGGAACACACAGAGAGCGATGAGCCTTGAAAAAAAATCGCTGTCCCTCAAACATTAAGTCCTAGCAGCCAGTTGGCATCATTTCTCAGTTCCAGGTGATGTGGGAGATCTTCTGGGCCTCGGCCCTTCAGATCTGAATCTTGATGGGTCTAGTTTTTCCAGCTCTTTTTAATATGCTAATTCTGCTTAATTCATTTGGCTCTCATGGAGAACCAAGTAAACTTGGCTGTTAGATGCAAAACTAAATTGAGAACATGGAGATCTGTTTAGTATTTCATGCTGGCCGGTAGGTCAGGGAGACTTTCCTTGGGGGTAATTTACATAAGGAATTGTTTATCCCATTTCTTTCCAATTTCTCTGATCATCTGGGGATAGCGGACTGTTTCCACAATGGCGCAGAAATACATCCAGTGAGACTGAACTTTGAGAGACAGTGCTTCCCCCAGATTGACGTATTTTGGGCCTTGCTCTGGAAAGATCCTGTGGCTTGGGCTGCTGTCTCACTAAGTCATTCTTTTCACTACAGCTGTGTTTAGCAAATTGGGTGGGTCCACGCACTGACATGTTGCTACACTTAGTGAGAATTTCCCCTTGGTAGTTAGGAGCATGCATAGGAGCTTCAGCAGTGTCCCATCCGTGAGTGCAACAAGCATTTGATCTGCCCAGCAGTGCTTAACTGACTAACACTGATGCTCAGAACACCCGGTGCTTTCACGATTAAGGGCCTGCCCTCCACCCGAGCATCCCCATGAACAACCTCCTTATCTTCCTGCTTCTAGCTGCGTCTCCTCAGGGCGTCTCTACTCTGTTAGAGTTTTGTTGTCGTTTAAAGGTCCCTTTCTCACAAAAGGACTGAACATCAAATGATTCTATTAACATTTTTAACCATTTTTCCATTCTTATTTGGGCCCCAAAAAGGTTTACTACGTCCCAAATCAGCAGGAAGTCATTTTAAGAGAACAACGTCCCATCCCCAGAAGGTGGGGAGGGTGTTCCCCCCACTTTGGTTATTTGATAGATAATAGAAATTTTTGTTATTTAGGGGAAAAGACTACAAGCTGTTAAATGGTCTTGTTAAATGGGTTTTGGAGGTTAGACCCAGGGACTTCTCTCTTTTTCTTTTCTGTATCCTCCTTTCTCTCCTATATAGGAGTGAACAGACTTGAGAAAAATGGGACATAGACATAGTATAGGAAAGATCAAGAAAAAAGGACAGATTATTGAATATGGCCTTATACCTTTGTATACTGATACAAAATTAATATTATATTTGGCTAAATTGGTATTGATCATTGTATATTAATGCAAAATTAAGATTGTATAGGGCTACATCGGTATTGATCTTTGTATATTGATACAAAATTAAGATTATATTTGGCCACAATAGTATTGACCCTTGTACACTGATGCAAAATTAAGATTGTATTGGGCTACATCGGTATTGAACTTTGTATATTGATACAAAATTAAGATTATATTTGGCCACATTGGTATTGATCTTTGTATATTGATACAAAATTAAGGGTAACGCTTCTTAAAGGTATTGTTCGTAGTAATACTTAAAAATGAAATGTCAAGTTTTGACCTCTCG
>CAJQZJ010028164.1:82772-100453 GCA_907164525.1 Lophiomys imhausi | reverse complement strand
TCATACTAACTTGCATCACTATTATAACCATCTTCTTAGATCTAGAACACCCTCTTGATTCCTAAACAACTCAAGATTTAGCTATGAGACTCAAGCTGTCTATTCTTCAACCACCTCAGAGAGCTGAGAAGGATAAATATATCTGATTATATAGGAAGTGAAGGGCCTGCAGCGTCCAATACTAAGAAATGACAAACCAGTGACTACCTGGACAGTTCCCATTTTCTCTCCATACATTCCAGCATCAGTCTTCAGCCTTTTGGTCCTGTTTCTCTGACAGACATTTATTGTAGAGCAGGGATTATGAAGGACTAACCTACCCTGTCTTGGCAGAGCTAGGCTGTCGACTTCCCTGCTACCAAGTTTTGTCCTTTTTGGACAGCAGTCTGTCTGCCTTTGAAGCAAGGAGTTTTTACATGCCAAGAGAGAGCCTTGCCACTAATTCAACCATCTCACACTGGAGATTCTTCGATGCTTATCTTCTACTTGGAGTAGAATAGGGGCTGCTGTCAGGAGCTGATATGTCACGATATCAAAAAAAAATCTTAATTTAAGACCACATCTTTGAATGCCATATTCTGCAGATCTCTTGGGGTTTTTGAAGATGCCCTATCTATCTCTTGTATTTAGATAAGCAAATGTTGCTTGTCTCTTAACAACTTGATTACTGAGTAGCTTAGAGAATATCTGTGATAGACTGTCATATTAGCTAACAAGGTGACATGTATGCATGACTAGGAGTTTGTTTTTCTTAACTATCCTAAACAGTTTAAGACGGTTGGTATCAAGAGGCCAGAGCTTCACATTTCACTTTTAAGTATCTCTAGGTACGATACCATTAGGAAGCGTTACCTTTAATTTTGTATCAATATACAAAGATCTATTCAAATGTGGCTAAATATACTCTTAATTTTGTATCAATATACAAAGATCAATGCCTATGTAGCCCAATACAATCTTAATATTACGTCCATATACAAGGGTCAATACCATTGTGGCCAACTATAATCTTAATTTTGTATCAATATACAAATATCAATATTGACGTAGACCAATACAATCTTGTTTTTGCACAATAAACAATGGTCAATACCACTTTAGCCAAATATACTACTAATTTTGTATCAATATACAAAGGAACTTTTGTAAATCTGAGAATTTTGAAAAGGTTCCAGACAGAACAGAGCCCCTACATACCCAACACGTGGCTTCCTGAACTCTTACTGTCTTAGCTCAGCATTGCATGTCTGCTTCATACCCAAACACTTTGTTTTTCCTCTCTCTCCCCCCTTTCTCTCTCTTTTTCTCCACCTTTCCTCTTTCTCCTCTCTCTCCTCTCTGTCTCTCAACACACACACACACACACACACTTTCTTTTAAACTGCCTTTTTTTTTTTTTTAGACAGAGTCTCACTGTAGAGATCAAGTTGGCC
This sequence comes from Lophiomys imhausi, assembly GCA_907164525.1. NCBI lineage: Eukaryota > Metazoa > Chordata > Mammalia > Rodentia > Muridae > Lophiomys > Lophiomys imhausi. The sequence continues at coordinate 99,020 of CAJQZJ010028164.1, read as the reverse complement.
TCAGACTCACAGAACCATGCCTAGCCTAACTAACCCTTGATTAGCATTGCTGTGCTCAAGGAACTTTATGATTGAGTAGACAACATTGAAGGAAATAAAAATAAAATTAAGCCTGCAATAAAAAAGTGGCACTTCACCAAAATGTGACCTAAACAGTAACCTAAAGAAATATCTGCACAAGCAACCCAGGTTATGCTGGACAAAGGATGCTATCTTCAATTATTTTCCTGAATGTACATAAATCATGCCTTTTTGCATCCAGTCACTGAGAGGATCAACTGATGCCTGAAATACCTACTATGTTCACCTTACCTACCTCATATATACATATCACATGACTTTTATTTATTAGACACTGAGTATCTGCATATATTGTATGATATACAAAATGGGTTACTGTCTATCAATAGATACATATCAGTTATACGTATATACATATCATATGACCTTTATTTATAAGACACTGAGTATCTGCATACATTGTATGATATACAAAATTGGTTACTGTCTATCAGATACAAACTAGGAGTTATCTATAAAGAACCTCAAATGCATACTGCATACTATGAGTCAACTGTGAAAATTGCTTTTTAAAATTTACTTATTTTAGTCTTGAAGCATTCCCTTCTTGATGAGTCTAACTCCCCATCTTCCTTTTACAATACTATGCATTATCTTCTAAAATTATGCTGTTATTGAATATTTATACAAGGAAGCTGAAAACTGAGTTTTGCTTGTTTCCTTCCTGTATGTAATTTAAGAGTACTTCTCCACCCTTCTAAAACTATAACTTCACTTTAGTTTCCAAAACTACATTCTTTTTGTCATTTCTTCTGCATCCTCTGTCTCAATTTGTGCATTTAATGAAAGTTTCAACTTGCTTTTTTTATTTGAAAAAAAATAGCCTTTCATTTATGCATTTATGAGTGAGTACAGGACTGAGAATGATAATCGCCTTTTGCTTGTCTAGAACATGACCTTCAACTGACAGACTGAGGCCTGCTGATGTAGCAGAGGTTATTAAGCATCAGCAGGAGAATAGGTTCATTTCAAATGCCCTGAGTTGAAACAGAGAATGATCACATCCCACTGTTCTCTCTTCTTCGCCTCAGTCTGGAGCATGCTGCTCATGGGCAGTCTCCCTAAACATACAGGTGTGTGTGTGTCTCCATACTGGACTGAAACACAACACCAAAGTAAGACAGCATTAAATGTTCACTGAACTCTGTGGTGCACTGTGAAAATTAAGGCTTCAAACTCTCCTTCAATGTACCATCTGACTCCCTTTATTCATTTACCCAACCTTTCAAGACCATCCTCTCCAGATGAAATCCATCTTCTTCTGAGGCTCCTCTATCAGATACATGGCTCTGACTTGTGGTGACTGCACCAGACATTTGACACAAGGCCCTCCTTTATTGACTAACATTACATTGGTTCCCATCCATCGAAAGCCTCTCATCCTCAATCAGAGTTTCTTCAGTTCTCTTGAGCAATATTGAGCACTGGGAGGACAGTAAGGAGACTCACAGGGGCAAAGCCCAATCTCATGGACCATCACCCACACACTGAAAGTACTGGTTATATGTACCACTTTCCTGCCCATCCCAACATGTTACACATGTTCATCTTTCTTCTTATTCTTATTACTCATCATTCAGCAAGAGCCAACATATTTTCAGCCATATTTTGTGCTTACCATCCTCCCTCTCCCTATGGTTAGACAAAATCTTTTGGAATATTATAGCTATTGTATGTAAATAACTCTACAATGGTACCCATGATAGAGCATAATCATACCCACATGTGTTCTCTCCTGTCAACATGGAGTGTCCTAACAGCAAAACTTCTACCTTAGTATGTCTGAAATCCTTGTCGGATTACCTAGCAGAAAACAAGCTGCAATCATGACAAAATATTTGAGTAGGCGTCATGTGCCCAGGACTATGCTAAGATACTTATATAAATTATATATTCCTAAAAATTATTGTAAAAGGAGTGCAGTCATCATGATTACTTTATAATTTATAAAACTCAAAATTGGGAGAGTTAAGTAACTTACCCAAGTTCACTGAAAATTTAAGTTTTAGAAATCAGTACAAGTTTCACAGTGAAGTCCATTCTCCTCACTGTCAGAGTTTTAACATGTATGTGAATATAAGTGAATGAATGAAAACCATCCTAATTTAAAATGAATGACACCAAAAACTACACAATCATACAATTTTTAACACATGGGCAGTTCTCCCTGGGAACTTCATACAAATTCTTTCCTTACAGACGAGGAAATAAGACCCAAATGATACACCAATGTTTTTCTCTTTTCTCACAACAGATACCTGCCCTAATGCTCCACAGATGTGGTTCTTTAAGAGAGAAACTGGTGTAACCAAGAAACACATTCAACCAACCCTGGCACGGTTCTGAAGAAGGAAGAAATGCAACACGTTCAAAGTTTTGTTAAATGCACAACCAGAAATTTAAATCTACAGAAGAAGATGGGCACAGACTGGGAATTCATCAAAGGGTGATTCTTGAGGGGTACAAAACACATTTGAGTACTCTTCCAGAGAAAACGATAGAATCACTTTTCCTGCTGGCTTATAAGAACTCTGGAGAGAAAACTAGAATGACTGCTGTGAACAAAAGGGCTTGAAAGCAATCCAGCACTACTTTTTTTTCTTCAAAGGGAAATTCTAACTCGTCCAGCCAGGAAATGTGACTTTGAACGAGGAAGGCGAATATGAGTTGGCATGCATTGGATTGGATGCTTCCCAAGTGTTTTTCCCACGAAGCTGTAATTTGGCCTTGCTTTTAGGGGCTAGTTAAATGACTGAGACAAGGAATAGTCAAAGACCTCAAAAAAAAAAATCTGGCATATACCACATTATTTAATCTACTCTTTAAAATGGTTGTAATCTTTTGCCTTAAAAGAAAAAAAAGAAGTTTAAAAAAGGAATGTAAGAATATTTTAATGGAAAAGGAATTTTATGAACATAAAAACACCATTTGGCTAGACATTAAGCAAAAGAGATTCTCTTATACAGAATAAAAATTCAAACTTCATAACTTTGGGTATTTGATTACAATGCCTTCTTAACTACTAGTAACATCAGAATAAAACCACTATCTGTATAGGACAATGGAGTAATCCAAACAAGAATTTACTGATCTTTGACTGACCTAAAGGAGACCAAGGCACAATCAGTGAACTTGCTACACTTGGAGAAACAAGCATACCATCAAGTTATGAAGAAATGGAGAAGTGATTTTTTTAAAGGTCTTAAAAGAACCAAATAGACTATTTTAATGGCTACCTGTGTAGGGGCAGACTTTAAAGAGGAACCAGAATGAGCTATGCATCGACCTTTGCTGTTTTTAACTGAAAAGATTTCAGAAGAAACCAGTATTCTTCCCATACTGTCACTGTGAACAGTAGAAGAAGTGCACGAAATAGCATTTGCTCATGTTTTCATTCAACAAATATTTGCCAAGCACCTGTATGCATAAGCTTTGTGTCAACTGCTGGCATGACAAGGGTTCTTGTTTTTCAGTGAGATTGAAGAGATCACACTAGCAGGAACAAAGGGCACAGTTTAGCTATAGGACTTTGGATGATTCACTTAACCTTTTTTGAGGCCTTCCCTGTGGAATGAGAGGATTGGCCACCAGTGATTTCAAATCTCCATCTCATTTCCTGCCCTGGCGGTACTCATCTGTGTGGTAATGAAATATCCCGGTGTATGAAGAAACTGGGATGAATGTGCTCATAGAAAAGGCTGAGGAGAAGAAAGTTTGGACATTGCCTTTTGTTCAGAATCTTTCTTCCCAGCCCACACCCAAAGATCCCACTGTGAAATCACAGGCTACAGGAACACAATCTCATAGCAAGTCATTCATCCTCAGCAAGTCTTCATTTCTCTTCCTGCTAGAATATTTGCAATGGAAAATGTAAGCAGTCAGAAGGCCTGCTGTTTAAACAAACTTCAAACATAAAGGAATCCTGGATTCCGTTTTGCAGAGCAATAAAACTTCTAAGTAAAACGACAAATCTGAAAAGCAGTGGTTTCAAAAAATCTTCTAAGACGGTTTAGGGTGGAAGTGAGAAAGAAAATTTAGTGTGATGCTATACAGGCTAGGTAAGTGAGCATCACTATAGGGTCAAGTCAAAGGGGCCAGAAAAGAATCTGCAAACTGGGTAAGATTAAGCACAATGTGTAGATCCAACACAGTGAGACAGATAGGAATGGGGAGTAGACCTCAAACTAGGTGGTCACTGGAATAGCATGTGGGGCTCTAAAAGATGCTATTAACTGGTGCTCACCCCCCAGAGGTTCTGAATTAATCAGCTAAAGGTGTAGGCTGGCCATTGGGATATTTAAAGCTCCCTTGGTAGTTCTAATGTTAGCGAAGGTTGAGAATCACTGAATTAGAAGGGCAGAGAGTTACGGCAGGCCTGAAGACTATGTTTTAATGAACTATCTTTGACTTTTTTTATGATCTAGCTAATTTTTTTATTAAAGTCGCTTTTTTAAACTTCTTACCATTACATTACAACTGAGCATGTAATGGCAGAGTTATATAATATCATTTTTCTATATTATCATAACAACATATCTCTGTGGGATTTCCAAGGTACCAGTCTCTGTTTTCCCAGTGATAAAGATTAAGGATAAAATGTCCACTAACAGGGAATTGCGTGTTAGGTCTGTGTATGCATGCTGTCAGTGCCAAGGGCTTTCCTTCATAACAGATAACTGTTACAGGACCACAATGCCTGTCCAAACACTGTCCTTCACACACACACAATACAAATTTATAAATCACAAATTACTCAGGCATCCTTATCTGGAAACACATGTGGTCTCTATCAGGGACTTTTTTAAGTCAAAAGATTAGCATTTGTTCCCTCTGCCTCAATGCAACAACCATAAGCTAGACTAATCTTACATTGCAAAAGTACCAAGCATTTACATGGCCTTTCTCATGCCCTAAAACCTGTAGGTAGTGCCTATCTGGGTCTCAACTAAGATTGTGTTGATTCATGTTAGATACTCTGATTTTCTTCTCCCACAGGAGGAAACAGAAATCCACACATTAATAACATCCTCAAGGTCCGGTGGTAGAACTGATGAAGGATCTCAGGTCTCTCGTGTCATAGTCTAACACTCTCTGCTTTCTCTTAAGCAAACCATCTATTTATTATGTGCGTGATCACCATTTGGTTTCTAAGAGAGAGATGTGGGTATTTAATCTACTCAAGCAACTTCGTTCTCCTCTGTCCAATGGGGCTTGATGACTAAAACTTAAATCTATTAATTTGTGTTTTTCATTAGAGCTATGAAAGTGTTTGCTTTCATTATTGAACTGCTTTTTAGTTTGTTGGAGACACTGCCTCACTATATATTCCTTTTAACCTTGCTACAGAGCCCAAGCTGGCATTGGAACTTATTCACTTACCTCAGTCCCTAAGTCCTGGGACTATAAGTGAGTCCCAGCAGACCTGGCTTGAGCTGAAAGCTTCCTGAAGGTTAGGTCATTGTAACATTATGAAAGAGTTTCCTCTCTTCAAACACCTAGTGGTTTCCTTTACTTAATCATATTTGACAATATGTTTGCTACGTGATATTTTCAATTATAATCTAATTTGGGAGACTTTTATCTTAGGGTTAGAAATATTTTCCAAATTAACATATAATCTTTATCCCATTCTCTTGTAGTGAAAAAAAAGGTCATTCTATTTTATAAAATGAAAACAACTTTTCAAATAAAAAGAAATGCTGTTACTATGTTTTTATAAATTGTTCCCTCTGGTTCGGACCCAGTTGCACAGTTTACTTAATAGTCTCACAGAAAGAAGTAGTTCAAGTCAGTCCCTCTTTCTTTGATAACAACATCACCTGCATAAGTTTGACACTGTCCTTTTATGTCCTAGGCACTCTAAACAAAATCATAATTCCCACAGTGACATGACCTGTGTAGTGTTTCCAGCCTAATACTTCATCCCTCACTGGGAATCTGTGATTTTAGATTAAGACAATCACACAAACTTTCATCATTCATAAGTGGGAAGATGAGCCTAACTTCTCCTGTGTCAATATTAATGATCTAACACTCTTACTATCTGAAGTACTGAGATATGACTTTAATCTGTAGGTCTGAATGCTTCAGTTGGTTTTCTCTAAGACATAAAATGCTGTGGTATTGGAAGGCTATTCAGAAAGTCAATCGAGGATAGACATACAGCCCAGGCTGTCAGTGACTTCACTTTCCCAGGTATGCAAAACTGCATCAGAGACCAGAAACATATGTGGGTCAGTTAATGCAATATGAGAACTTAAGGTTGGAATTCACTCTTCTAAAGCAGCTTTCCTTAAAAAAAAAAAATCAGTGAGATGTAAGGGGAGTCACCAAGTTTGTGCATCTTAGGTTTGGCCTTAAGTCACATACCAACATCTCAATCAACAAACCCAAGGAACCTATGCATATAGCACAGAGACAATTACCAAGCAACAATGTCACGTTTTCCACTGGTGGCATTCTACAAGAGATCTCTAAAGTTCGAAACAAATACCTTTAATTGGAAAAATTTGTTCATCTTTTCCCTAATGCCCTGTCTTATTCTGTCATAAATAAATGGAAGAAACATTTCAAATTACCTCTACTCATGATAATTTTATCCTAGACAAAGTTCCTGCCACAAAACAAAGGGTGAAGCGTTTGCAGTTGAGCTGTAATTGCCATAATGCTGATTAAATGTACACTTGGAGTGCGGGAAAGCTTTCCTGTGGCATGGCAGAGTCTTTCTAGTGCTATTTAAAAGCACTTCAAGTACAATCTTCTAAAAGTGGCACTTTCATGAGCAATACAGCAACATACCTCAAGTTTCATTGCCTTGGAAGCAGAGGTTGGATCTATAACACATGAGAGTTGGCAAACTGACTCACACACACTAATCACATTTCCCAACCCCTTCTAGCTACAGATTACAAAAGAGAGCTGGGCTTGTTCTACATTTACAGCTTGTCTTTGAGACTAAATCCTGATTTCATTTAGTTCTCATCAGACCTCCTTTCCCAGACTTGAACTAAATAAACTGACATTAGGTTAGTTTCCTAAACAATTCCTCTATATACTGTCATGTTGTAAATGTTTATATGTATATACATATATGTATGTGGTTTGTACATGTGTACATGTATATACACATAGGTATGCATGATTTTGTGTATATGCATGTACATATATGTATGTGTGTATATGCATATATAATTGTTTGCATGTGTATATGTGTATATACATAATTAAATAGATAGACAGATGGATAGATAGATAGATAGATAGATAGATAGATAGATAGATAGATTGATACTACTTTGCAGGCAGGAGGTATGAATATACACGAAATGTAAATGAAGTTTGGAATGTTTGTTATGATGTAATATCATCAACCGCTTCTTGAGTTTACATTTCATGTAAAGATGGGCATCTTGGTATCACCAGAATGATAACCAAAGCATGCTCACCACGGAGATTCGGAAGGCTTACAGTAAAAAACAAAACAGAATTACACTTGAAACCATAAAACTGTCAGAGATTCTGTCACGTTCTATCCTCTCTTTCTGGGCATGATGCTGAAGGAGTTGTATGTAGCCATTTTCAATTGGAGGGGTTCTTCCCTTGCAATATGAACAGGATCCTTTCTCCACAGTGGGTATGCAAATACAGAAGCAGCAAGCTCCACTGTGAGGCTTTGAGCACTAACTCAGCTAGAGCAGAAAACACTGTCCATTGATGAATGCCTTTGACTTTCTGAACAGAGCTAGGTCACTTGACCCCTAAGCCTCATACACAGCTTAGTAAACTGCATTGCTCCCCAAAGAATAATCTATCATTTCTTCTTCAAAATGCTAGACTTCACTCCAAAACACAGTAATGGAGATAGGTCAACTGACTTTATATCACAATACTAGGCTGAAAAAAAAAAAAAAGATCAAGAACCAGGAACCTAATCACCAAAGCAATTAGTAGCCTTACCATTTAATGTTAAGTAAATTATCTGTTAAGTAGTTATCTGCCTGCAGAATAACATGCCATGAACTAGGACTAACAACACAAACTTAAAATTTAGATTTATATCTTTAACATATTCTAGTTTTACATTGTCATCTTTAGTGGTGACCATGTTTTTTCAAAGTAGAGTGATAAATGAATAATGCCATGTAGATTTAAATAATGATGGCAGTCCTTATACAAATTTGAAGACAGGGAGATCATATTACTAATGTATCCACAGGGAGTTTACAACTGCCTGTAGGTCTACTTCTAAGGGAATCTGATGCTTCTTACACTCATGAACACCCTCATACCTACCTTACCACACACAGTCACTCACACACACACACATACACACATACACACACACACACACACACACACACACACACACACGCACACAAACATACATATATGCATACACATAAAGGATTAAAATAATAGTAATAAATCTTTCTTTAAAAAATAATCATTCATGATAATGATGCTACTAGTTACCATATAAATGCTTTGGAAGGCTTTATTAATCCTGAAAAATATACCAACTATATTTCACACACACACACAAGAAAGTTCAGCTTAGATTAATTCTTTAAGATGTGCAATGCCCTTTTGGAACTAATTTCTAACACTAAAATTGGACAAAAATATTTGAGCACACAATTCTATAGAGAAGAAAATGTCAGCCAGATGTCTTGGCAGGTAAAGGTGCTCACTGACAAGCCCAATAACCTGAATTTCGTTCCCAGGACGAGCATAATAGGAGAGAGCTAATATTTGAATGCTTCTTCTGACTTCCACAAACATGAGACATATATATGCACATATACAGCAAATAAATAAAATGATGAAAAACTTCAAAACTAATTTTTAAATGAAATAAAGAAAAGAAAAGCATATAGCATCAACTCTCACTGAAGAGACACATTGTTAAACTAGTCTTAATATCTACAAATGCTTCTAAAAGATACTCCTTGTAAAACAGCAAGGATCAGAACCCTTAGTGCGATACCCTCTGAGCCTCACTAAAAACATATAAGAACATATGACAAGAACATGGTCCTAGATTCTAAAGAAACAAATGAAATGAACATGTAATTAAATTAAGAGCAAAACCTAATATTACAGCTAAGCTGAGGAAAAAAATAGTAACACTGAAGATCAGGAAATAAAACATACTGAGACACATAAGATTTGAGGATGACCCTTGATATGTGCTGTAGGGGGAATAAAAGAACATTTAAAATGCATGAACAATCATGAGCAAACTCTGCCTATGAGAACAGTAAAGCCAATGTTATGACAATTAGGACACAGTCATTGCTGGCTCACAGGCAGACGGAATCTGCCATTAAAGGTGAAAGTTGGAAGATGCACACACATACAAAAAAAAAAAAACTGAGCAAGCGGTGGACATGTAGACCAGCCAGCAAGGACATGGCAAAATAAGTGTCAGAAAGGGAGCCATGCAGTCTGAGAAGGCAGCTCTGGGATTCACTTCCATTCAAAAGACAGTAAATGGTGGGAAATGTCCATTTATATTTTTAAGAAGGACAAATAGAATCAAAATTATTATTATTTGTATATAGAATCAGAGAAAGCCAGTGGTACAACAAAACAGTGAAATGATAAGACTCTGTCACCCACATATCAATTCATTCAAACATAACAGGATGGCAACAGGGCTTTTACTGGAAGTTTCATAATAATGTATCCCTTCATGATTTATTCTATAGGCACCTCAGATGTGTTTTGGGCATGTACAATTTGAATACCCATGCTATAGAAGATTTCAGGATTGTTTCTTTGCCTCCTTTTATGTTTGATTCATAGCCAGGCATGACTTACACAAACTAAGCAGGGCTTATTTTTATTCTTAAAATGTAAATATAAGAACATTAAGACAGAAAGAATTCAAAGGGCATCATAAAATGAAGATTATCCACCTATTTTTAAGGCAGCAGACAATTTCAATTGACTGGCATTCAAGTATTGAGCCACTGAATTACGCAAAGCCTTGAACAATATTTATTGCTCCATGTTTTAGAAGCAATTTCCATTTTGATGGGTTGCCTCAACAGTAGTATTCTGTAGCAGTTAGGTAACATAAAAATATAGGATCAAGATTATGTCTGTCAGATGAAAAATACAGCATTTATGCAGCATTTTATAATCCATTCACTGGTTTATGGGCCCAAGGTCCCCCTGGGAGTGCGACAAACCCACATAATATTCTACAGGGTTACAGTTTGTACTTGAGACTCTAAATGGGCAGGAAATGTTTTCTGGAGCCATGGGTGTACGTAGAATATGTCTCACTTCTGCAAAGCAAGCCTAAAATACTAATAATTTCAATTTGGCATCTAAAGATGTCTCCATTTTGAGATGATCCCAACATTAAAATGACTGTGTTTTTTTTTCCCCCTGAGAAATCTGTACCTCAGCTCCTAAGATACAAAACACATAAATCAGGTGACCTAATTGGGCCTATGGAAGAGCAGTTTCCGATGATCCAGTGTCAGGGAGTCCACCGTAGTGCTCCCTGAGGATGAGGCCTGCATTTCTTAAACACTCCATCTAACTGCCTTCAAGAAAGATCACAAGACACTTAATTTTAAAGATGACATCACACTGGACATAGGTATTCTTGCTAAGAGGGATGGCTATAATGGGAATTCAAAACAAAAGTACGTCCCAGATATAAATTTAATAATAGGTAGGTATAGGGATATGATTATATATTTGCAAAAAATATATAAATAAAATCAAACTACAAAATGTAGCAGTAGGAAAAGAAATGTGTAAAATGCTTTGCAGTAGTGGAAAAATAAAAACTGATACCAGTTTGAGAGGGAGTCAGTTTTAAAAAGCTTTCCTAAACTAGATAAATGAAAAATAGGTCAAAAGAGTAAAGCCGGTATATAATTTACGATATTGACTGACAGTTAGGAATACTCATTCTAGCTTTAAGCAGTAAAGAGAAATGTAAAGGTATATATGATAGTATTAAAAGACATATAGAAAGTCTGAATTATTTAATATAGAGAAATGAGAGTTACAAGATGTCTCAGGAGGTGTGGATGTAGCACAGGGATGCTACTATTCTTACTTGCCTTGCATGGGAGGAGTCATTGGTATGATACCAAATATAAAAGTTAAAAATAAAAATAATAACAATAAAAGATGGTTGAAGAGTTTTGGCAAATATAAGAGACATTTACTGCTACATTTAGAGAACTAACAAAATATAGTAAGCATTGCACAATAAAGGGACACCAAAAAATGTTAACTTTATCATTAGAAACCACCAAATTAGGTTACAAAGTTAAGAACTGTTAAGGATTGTATCACAATCTTTGAGTTTTATACTGTAACTTCAGTTTATACTAAGATGGAATAGTTCCTTATGGTATATTGGGAACTGATTTCCAGTTCCATATTTCCCAACAATCTGTGGGAAAAATTTTGCATCATAGTGCTTTTCCATTTTCTGTTTAAGGTAAGGACCAGGAGGTTTTAAAAATAAACCTTTTCCAAATCAGCAGGAAGTCACTTTAAGAGAGTGACGTCCCATGCCCAGAGGGTGGGGAAGGTGTTTCTCCCCCCTTCTTTTTGGTTATTTGAAGGATAACTGAAAACTCCGATATTTAGGGGAAGAGACTACAAGCTGATAAATGGTCCTGTCTTAATGGGTTTTGGAGGTTAGCCCCAGGAACTTCCTACTTTTCCTTTTCTGTATCCTTCTTCCTCTCCTACGTAGGAGTGCATAGGCTTGAGAAAAATGAGATATAGACATAGCACAGGAAGGTCCAAGAAGAAGGGGCAGATTATTGAATATGCCCTTATACCTTTGTATATTGATACAAAATTAGCAGTTTATTTGGCTAAAGTGGTATTGACCATTGTTTATTGTGCAAAAATAAGATTGTATTGGATTACATCGGTATTGATATTTGTATATTGATACAAAATTAAGATTATAGTTGGCCACAATGGTATTGACCCTTGTATATGGACGTAATATTAAGATTGTATTGGGCTACATAGGCATTGATCTTTGTATATTGATACAAAATTAAGAGTATATTTAACCACAATTGAATAGATCTTTGTATATTGATACAAAATTAAAGGTAACGCTTTCTAATGGTATCATACCTAGAGATACTTAAAAATAAAATGTGAAGCTCTGACTTCTTGATACCAACCGTCTAAAACTGTCTAGGATAGTTAAATAAAACAAACTCCTAGTCATGCAAACATGTCACTTTGTTAGCTACTATGACAGTCTATCACAGATATTCTCTAAACTACCCAGTAATCAAGTTGCTAAGAGACAAGCAACATTTGCTATCTAAATACAAGAGATGGATAGGGCATCTTCAAAAACCCCAAGAGATCTGCAGAATATGCCATTCAAAGATGTTATCTTAAATCAAGATTTTCTTTTTTTTTTTTTTGATATCGAGACATATCAGCTCCTGACAGCACCCCCTATTCTACTCCAAGTAGAAAATAAGCATCGAGGAACCTCCACTGTAAGATGGTTGAATTAGTGGCAAGCCTATCTCTTGGCATGAAAAAACCCCTTGCACCAACTGCAGACAGACTGCTGTCCAAAAAGGACAAAACTTGGTAGCAGGGAAGTCGACAGCCTAACTCTGCCAAGACAGGGTAGGTAAGTCCTTCATAATCCCTGCTCCACAACAAATGTCTGTCAGAGAAACAGGACCCAAAGGCTGAAGACTCATGCAGGAATGTATGGAGAGAAAATGGGAACTGTCCAGGCAGTCACTGGTATGTTATTTCTTAGTTTTGGAAGCTGCAGGCCCTGCACTTTCTATATAAGCAGATATATTTATCCCTCTCAGGTCTCTGAGGTGGTTGAAGAATAGACAGCTAGAGTCTCATAGTTAAATTTTGAGTTGTTTAGGAATCAAGAGGGTGTTATAGATCTAAGAAGATACTCTTAAAAGTGTGTTGCAAGTTAGTATGAATGTTTAGTCAGATATAGACCTTTAAACTCATGGAGATGGTTAGATAGTAGAATGTTAAAGTCAGGGGCCAAATATGCATAAACTGGACATTGGGAAGGTATACTGGGCCATTTAACTCTCATAAATGTGGCATATTTATATCTGTTGTTTTGTATAACACTTACTGTTGTAAGAGAAGGAACCATCTGTTGGACTGAAAGGGGAAACTTCTGGGGGGAAGAGGGTGGAAGAGCGGGATTGGAAGGGGGAATAGGGAGGGGTTTGTGACTGAGATGTAACTTGAAGAAAAAAAAATAAAGTATTTAAATAAAAAAAAATAAAAATAAACCTTTTCCAAGAGAAATGAATCAGTGACCACAGGATTAAGAATATGTTATACTTTATTGCTAATATTACTTTATTTTCAAACTGTTAGAGGTTCTAGAGGTCAAACACTGGCAAGTTAGTTACAAAATACAGAGTATAGCATGTTTATCAAGTCTTTGATTGCTTAAATTGAAAGCTGGATATAATCTACTTTTAAATGAATTATTAAATGATAGGGGAAGGGGAGAGAAGAACAGAAACGGAGGAGAGAGTTCCAGCCAATACTTTGCCTTTATTTTCACAGTTCAGTAGTTAATAAATGTTTAGTAGTAAGAAAGGAAGAATTATTCTGATACATGCTTTTCACTGTTTCTAACTACTTGATCCCAGGTAACATCTAAGTTTATCACTTCTACCTCATAAATGTGGCATTTTCTTACCCTGTTGTTTGATGTGATCCACTTTCAGACAGAGAGTTTAGTAGTCTAGAATATGAAGGCCTGCTAATTAATTCAAGAATGACAAGCCCTGGTAAGTCAGTGAGGTGGCCATTAATGAATAGTTAGGCAGCTGTTTAATTCAGTCAAATCTACTTGAATACCACATAGTTCACTTTACCTGAACTGAAATACATGTCTGAAAAACAAGTCTCTCTTTCTTTTCAAAAATGGAGGAGAAAATCAACTCAATTAAGAATTAAAAACAAGAAAAAACAGAGTGGAGTTTGTGGGGGAAAAAAGAATAAGAAATATATACAACTGCCAAAAGCCAGAGGAACCTGCAGTTACCACAAGGAAAAAAATGTTTTCTCCAAGTAAGAAACAAATCAACATGTTTTTAAATTTTCTTGGAAGTACTCTCTCTAAGAAGTGAATAGAGACCCCGAAGTGAGCTCCACACTCAATGAAACCCATCTTCGACAGATCCTCAAAACACACTCAATGAAACCCATCTTCCACAACTCCTCACAACACAGAAACATTTATATAGAAACAACAACTACAATTTCCATATCATCTCTATTCAATTACACCAACTGTCACTTTCAAAGCCTACATCAACAAACACATAAACATATGAATAAATAACATGTCCTACTTTGCATTATTACTGAAACCACAAGAACAAGATCCCTGAGATGCCAATGTGAACAGAATTGTTTTTGAAGTTCTAACATTACTTAAATAAAAAGATCTTGCATTGTTGGTTAATTGTTCAGACAAAAGATGTTCACCCTGGAGGAGCAAACACCGAATTGGTTTTTCTAGAAGCATTCAGAAAAGTAAGGAGATACACTATTAGAAGATACTGTTACGCTTCTTATGATTATTTATAGGTATGTTCTGGAGTAAAGGGGTTAGAAGTGTTTAGGTCAACAATACACAGCAATATAGTATCAAATGTATTTCCTCCAAGAAACCTGATGCATCTCACATGTTGAAATATAGTCGATTTTTACTCACATGTTGAAATATAGTCTATTTTTACTCATGGCAATGAGGTTAATAACATCCTGTTAACTAATGAAACAGTCCAAATTTAAAGCAATGAAACAATTAGAAAAAAAAATAGAAAAACTTCTGTCCATTTACTGTAGCTCACTTTCCACTGCAGATGAGAATTCCTAAAGGGCTCTGAAAGTCTATTCCTGAAAGGTAATAGAGGATACAGACTATCCTATTAATGTTGTGTCCTCTGACATCTATTCTGTGAAAATAGAAGGAGAAAGCATTAACTTTCAACACTGGACAAGCTAAGAAGAAAAAACAAATGAGCAAATTCTAAATAGCTATGTGGAGCAAGGTGACCTATCCTAGTTTAACAGAGAGCCAAGAGGTAATCAAATGAAACCCATGGCCTTTCACCAGGGAGACTGGAGGAGATAAGGAGGCAAATACAATCTAAGAATCTCTGAAAAACAAGGAAGGCATTTGAGTGTACAGCCTTCTGCTGAGACTGGATGCAGCACAGGTGGTCCCTACAAATTCTACAAGGAGGCAGTCACATGCTCCTTCCTTCCTTTAATATGGCTTCAGCGTCTCTCCATGACTCCCTCTTAACTAAGATGACTGCAGGTTGTTCACAGTATCAGCTATGTGAAATGTCCATAACTACCAGATTCCACACCTCTAGTTTCCAAGCAAAAGCAAATCCCACCAACTTGTTTCAGCATCTGACCTGTTTCACAACTGCTACAAGCTTGTTGTCTAATCAAGTACTCCAGTGTATGTGTGCATAAACGTGTGTACTAGAAGACTCATTTGGGAATGAAAGACATCAGGCCAGTAAGATGTATAGCTGTAACAATGAAATCTCTGACCAGTTCATACTGGAAATAATGTTTTTTCTGATATATATATACATGAAATATAATTACAAGAAACTCAAAGTCAATCCCCACCCCTGCACATCTCAGCATAATATTTAGCACATCTTGAATTCTTCATAAATGTCTCTTTAATGAATAAGCCTGATTGAGATACTAAAAGATACAGTGTTCTATAAAGAAAACACTTAATGGTAACAGAAATATTTTTAAGGAAACACATTAGGCATTTTTGTACAATGTAATATTTCAACAAAATTTCTTTGAAATTTCATTATTTCTTTGGTCTTTCTGAGGCTTGGTATTTCCTGGCACTCCTTGAGATGGACCAGAACAGAAATGGCTTGTTCTTCTTTTTCTCACCTTACCGTCTCTTACTTATCATTTAAGGCCCAATTTTAAAGTTGCCTACTTATGCAATAGTATTCAAAGCCTCCAGGTATTGAATTGCCTCCCTTTCCTTACTTTTCAAGCACTTTGTGAAGATTCTATAATTAATTGGCACACACACACACACACACACACACACACACACACAGAGAGAGAGAGAGAGAGAGAGAGAGA
>CAJQZJ010028164.1:0-81402 GCA_907164525.1 Lophiomys imhausi | reverse complement strand
AAGAAAGAAAGAAAGAAAGAAAGAAAGAAAGAAAGAAAGAAAGAAAGGTAGGAAGGAAGGAAAGAAGGGAGGGGGAAAAGATGCAGAATCCTGTTACAGTATTTAAAATATGGATTTTTAAAGAATGAGATCTTTGCCTAGTTCCACTTGAAGACGAGATGGCAGAGGAGTAACTGGAGCCACCCTCTGCAATACAGTTTACTAGGATAACAAGAGGCAAAACTAGTAGCAACATGGTTGCTGTGAGAATTCAAAAGAGTATGGAAACTCTAGTTGAAGATCACAGCAGTCTGGATGAGAAACGATGGCTCCAGAATTCAGAGACTGGTTTACAGCAATGTCTTCAGTCAGGTATACTGAGGGAGTACCAACACACACACACACACACACACACACACACACACACACACACACACCTAGAGAAAACGCTGAAAGGGAAAAGTTCCTTCAATGTTTCCAGTGATGCATCTTGTTTGAGCAGAGGGAAGTCAGGTGTCTAAAATCATTGAAGGCTTTATCCCTGATGGCTCTGTCTTCTCATAGAAATATGGCTCAGAAATGCTCACATCAATTATTATAAAGATTTAATGGCATCTCATAGTCTCCAAGTGCTCAGCAATCATATATAGATTACAACTAATCCATATTGGGTGGCATTTATTCTATGCACATCACTTCACTCTGTGCTCTACTTTGACACATCCTTCCTGCTTTTATACATTATAATTACTAGGGAAATAGATATAACTATATGTAGTTGTATGCACTTACTTATTCTTATGTTTCTTCTCTCTACTAATTAATTAAAAGCTTGTAGGAAAGTTCTTCAAAAATCTCCATGTTGGCAGAGACTGTGGCTCAGTGTTAGAGTTCATTGACAGTGTAGACAAGGCCCTAGAATCTGTCTCCATTGGATCAAACAAAAAGAAAAGGAGGAAAAGAAAACATCTCTATGTCAATACCTCAGGATTCAAAACCTGCTTCACCCCCTCAATGTACAATATGGAACAGGCCTCCTCACTTGCCATTTCATCTACAAACATGAGTAAATGTATCGGTCTCCTTACCTCTGAAGTTTGTGAGCAGCAAGGACTGTGACTGGTACAAAGATTTAAAAATCACAGTTCCCGTGTAAAGGTAAGAGGCTATTGCTGTCACCTGTAACATACTAGTAGAGCATAAGGCATGCTATGAGTATGTACTTACTCAAGGCGTTATCTCAACATAGGAGAGCCCCTGCACACAGTGACCTTTCCTAGAGTGGATGTCTGAGTCAATCAGGAACTAAGAATGTGAGGGGACCAATGAGCCAGGATGACAGCCTGCTGAGAATTCCCTAGAAACAAGAGTGGTATGGAAGCAATCCCTCTAGACATGGGAAGCTTTAGCCCACAAGTCTTCTAGCTGCAAATAGTCTAGGTAACCTCCCAAGGGTCTATGACACTAAGGATGTGAGGTGATCAGATCAATCACATCTCCTTTTACTGCCACTTTTTAGTTCCCACACACAAGCTAAAGACTTCCCATCATTTCCCAGGGTTCCCAGAAAGGGAGTTTGCCTGTGATGACTACCAGTCCAGCACCAGGCAACACCAGATGGACTCCCAGAACAGGAAGCAAGTCAAGAGACTAGAAGAATCCTGCCTGGCCTCAGGCAGATGGCCATTCAGGAGAGCTGGGGAAGGAGCCAGCCCAAGATAACCTCCAGACTGGTACCATAGGGCCTGGACAGGGAGCTAGCCTGAGGTGAACACCAGGCTGGTGCCACACAGGCTTGGTGGTCAGACCATACTGCAGCATATTGGAGATGATCCCTGCCAGGCACCATAATGATCATTGCACAAGTGGGACAGAGCATTCCCAACACAAGCTCAGATCCTCACAGATCTCAGCCACAACTAAAGGGAACAAGTCAGTGGTGGAGAAATGGAACAGAAATAGAAACAGGAGGATGTAGCACAACAAAGAGAGGCAGGACTGGAGACTTGGGGGTACTGAGGAACAACCTGATCTGAGTAGCCAGTGATGTCAACTAGAAACCTGGTCGGGTCCTGGTCTCTGCTGACAACAAGAGCCATATCTGGGTCCAGGGCCCTGCAGCAACAGGTGTCTGTCACCACTAAAGATCAGGTGGCCATCCCTGCTATAGGCTGTCACCTGAGAACATATTGATGTCTGAGGGCCATGCAGAGCTGGACTACCCTACTTGGGCATCATGGAAGAATTGTCTCTAGAGGCATGAGAGCAGGAGAACTGACCCTGCACTTAGGCAGCTGCAGTCCTCGAGAGAGCAGGCCCTGCACATACTGAGAATTACAGGTGAGCTGGCCTCAAGGATACAAGATTGGGAAAGCTGGCCCAACCAATTGTCTCCCTGTGGTGGCATGGACGAAGGAGACATGGGTGTAGGGTGGGTCTGAAGAGAGGTGGTAGATGAGAGGAATTAGGGTGCATGAGGTGAAATCTAGGAGATACCCTCCTCTTCCTCACCCCTCATTACCCAGAGCAGGTGGGAGACCTGGCCCTGGGGTCATGAAAGCAGGAGAGCTGCCCCTGCCCCTCATATGTTGCAGTACTCAGGAGAGCAGGTCCTGCACCTCGCCTTGGCACCTTACAGTTAGCCCTAGATAAGGGAGTTGCAAGTCAACTAACCCAGAAGGTATGAGTCCAGGAGAGCTGGTCCTGATTCTTGTCCACTGAGTGGTGGCACTGCAAGGGAGAGATCCCCTCCACTCTCTTTTGCCCTTGCCACAGGTAGCAGGTGGAAGAGTTGGTCTTGGTTCAATTATGAGAGAAAGAGAGCTGGTCAAGTTCCTTACCTGCTGCAGCACTCAGGAGTGATGGCCCTACATCTTACCTAGGTAGCATAGTACAGCTGGCCCTGGATGTTGTGGTTGCAGGCCCAGAACCAGGGCTTTGAATTGGCCCATCCCAACATCTACCCCATGGATGAACTGCTGGAGTGCATGAAGAGGTCAATTCCACAGACCCAAAACTACAAGATCTCCATGACACAGGACAACAACAGGATATCTGAGAGGAGTCCCAGTGAGGTTCCAGTATTGACAAAGTAGCAGAAGTCAGAGGCCTTGTACCAGACCAAGAAGTAATTGTAATGAATATTTGCAGGCAAAAGCGTCGACAAAAGGGAATAGTGTGGGACACACTGTGACTCACTACACTTTTCACAATGAGATTTTTTTTTTCTGTTGGGAGAGGTTACAAGGGTGTAGGGTGGGTCTGAGGGGAGGTGACAGATAAGTGGGATTAGGGTGCATAAGGTGAAATTAAAAATAAAAAAAAACAATAAAAAGATATTTTTAAAATCCTTTTACTGTGGAGACTGACTGGTAGAGATTTTCTAACTTTACCCCCACCCACTCAATATTAACATCAGTTCTAGGAAAGTAGTTTTTTTTTCCAAAATATCTACAAGTTAAATTAATCATCTCCCAGCTATGAATTTTTAGCAGTGAGATCCACTAACTCTGATCAAGTGAGGAGGCCTTCCAGCATTGTCAATAGTGCTCCATATGGTAAGGAATCAGCAGAGGCAGATCCACCAGGGGCTTAGGGAAACTGAAGGGTCAAGGATGAATGTTAACTGTGTGTGCCACTGTCCTTAAAACAAAGCCCCCATGTGGTGTGAGACTTGCGCCCCCCCCAGGCCAACCTATGTCCCTGGTGACATAAAAATAGAGACAGATTGCACCTCTTTGGGCTGGCACACTCTTCAGTATCACCTTCACATATGAAAGGACAAAGTCTGTAAAAGAGGAGGGTTTCGAGTGCACTGCATAACCATTATTAGGGTCAGGTCTCAGATCAGCGCCATCCTTAGCTATGTGAATCTGCCTTCTACCTCCTCCTGCCACCGAGCATGTGATGGTGCTGCTCCTGTTGCTGTCATGTCTCAAGGAAAGCTCCTGGTTGCAGCACCAAAGGAAAGTCTACTCTGAAAGGACGGGAAAACAAGCCAGGAGAACAAAGCAGGTCCTTCTAATGTACTTGTCAGAAACAAAGCAATTATGAACATCATATGATTAAAAAGAAGAGTCATTTAAATAATGAACTCTAATTTGGCTATTTAGCAATTCACTATTTAGCAATTTGCTATTTTTATTACATTTTAAATCAATCCATCTAGCAGAATTTCTCCCAACCTCACATAGTACTATTTCACTGCTGTAAACCTATATTTCAAGGGAAGACAATAACTTTCTATAATAAAGTGGTAATAAAAAGAGTACCAATTATCCCAGTATTTTCTCAAAATAGGTAGACTTTCTTTCATGCCTTAATTTTATGTTTTCCTTTGCCCCATACTAAAAGCTTGGCATAATTATCCCTGAACAGGTTAGCGCAAGGTCTCTGCAAAATCTGCTCAGGGTGATTATTTCGCTGGGATTTTTTTCCCCCTCGTATTTGCAGAATTTAGCTGAGACTGTTAGAAGTGGTTTATCAAAATAAATGCTTGATTGGCTTTAGCAGTTTTTCGTAATTGAAAAAATAAAGAAAAAGAGTTTTCTAATAAATGAAGGGAGGGAGAGGTTAAATACTTTAATTACTAACTTGCAAAAAGATTTCCATTTGAATATGGAAACAAAGTAAAGGGGCCCCCAATTTTTATGGGACTGGAATCACTCTAGAGGATTTAATGATGCTGCTGGGCAACCGAAACTGTGGGACTGAATAATGTGATTTCTAAGCAGACTTCCTCCAGTTTAATAGTGCTGAGGACTACTTAAAGTGGGTGAGTATTAAAGGGAAGTTTAAACATGCACATCTGCAAGGGAGGAATAAATAAAACAATGAGGTTGTTGTTTGGGTTTTTTTTGGGGGGTGGGAGGGTTGCTTCTTTTTTAGAACAGATTTTCCCTTTTTTTTCTCTTAAAAGGATGGCCAGGTACTTTGGAGTCAGCAGGAATGTGAGGTGGAGCTACAGAAGGATCTGGCTAGGGGCATCATGGATGAGACTAGCTCAGGACCTGCCCTCTGAAGCACATGTCAGGTTTCTGACCTGTGAATGCTTTTGCTCAATGTGTATGCTCCCAAGCGAAGCCTTAAACCACAAAGGTCTTCTTAAGCTCAAATAACCCTCCTTGCCAACTGATTCCAGTCATACATGGGCACTGTGCTATGGAAAGCCATGTTAACTTGATTTCATGGATGCAGCTATGCGGGATATTTATTATACTTCCAAAATGGAGATTTCATAAACAAAAGAATTTCCATCATTCTAAATATCAGTTAATTCCACCTAATCAAATCTATTATCATCACTAACCCTGACACATGGATTACCAGCATTAGGAAGCAGCCATTACTAATTAGCTCTCCTTCCTAACACCATCAGCTCAGAAAAGCCTGTGCACACTGCCATATTAGAGTCCTCTCTGAATTGCTGTTTTGTTTGGAAAGGGAGGGGAAAAAATCTGTGTTCTTTTCCAGCTGGCAGAGTTTTCCTAAATTAGATTAACTTTTAATTTAAATTAAGAAATTTAAAAGCTTTACACAAAGAGACAGTAATTGCCCATTTGAAACATCCAAAAAAAAAAAAAAAGGTGATTGAAGGGTACAGTAATATGCTTACATGAATAATAAATAATACTTAGCATTTACATGGAGCTCTCCTCATCAAAGCACTTCTTTTTCAGCATGAAGTAATTTACACATTATCCTTGTCAGAAAAGTAAAATTAAAACTACAATATGCCTCTCACTAAAAGTTGGGTAAACTGAGGCATAATGAGATAATTCCATAGTGATATACCAATTTCACAACACACACCGTCAGCCATTCTCATATAGGACCTGTGTGTGTTCTGCCTCAAAATATGAAACTAATCATTGCAAAAAGTACTGAAGGGGTCCATAAGGATGCTGCATGGACTAATTCTGATTTATACGAAGCCAATGGCTATGAACATTTGGAAAAAATGCAAAGCATTTTAAAAAATAAGTACATCTAAAAAAGTTAGTAATTAGTCATGCACACACAGACACACACACATATACGTATATATATATATATGTGTGTGTGTGTATGATATAAACAAACACAGGATATCTTAAATGTTCAACACATAATCATTCAGCAATAGAAAGAATAAATCAGCTAACTATTATCAGTCTAATAGGACAGTTCATATATTCTCTAAGAAAGTGGAACCATAAACTTAACTAGGTATTCAACAGCATTTCATAGTCTAATTACCCAGAAATGATGCACTTCCAAAAGCGCACCGATTTCAACATTGTTAATATCAAAGGAAAACAAATCCTAGGCTTGGATCTTAGGGAGGTTCACTGGGTAAACATGCTTGCTACAAAGTCTGAAAACCTGCTCCCAAGCATAGGGAGCCATGCTGGAGGGAGAACAGTGACTCCTGCCGACTGTCTGTCCACCTCTACATGTGTGTCCTGGCGTGTGCACATGAGTGTGTATATGTGTGTCTCTGTGTATACACAAACACACAAAGTCAAAATTCATTCATTCATTCATTTAAACAGAAAACTCAGATTACAAAGTACTTTTTATCTTTAACATCTATTGATGTAAAAAAATGACTAGGTAAAGGTGCATTTGTGACAGCTTTGATCATTTCTAAATGGATCCATGTCTTCATCCTGCTTACAACAGGGATCACGTATAATTAAGATCATGGTAACATATGGTTTGGTCACATACAGAAATTGGAGAATCTAAGCTTGAAGTTCTATATTCCTCAGAAGTCTGCAGCCCACAGTGTAGGAACCAATACCCAGAAGGCTAAAAAGCAACATACTGCTCAAACACTCTTGTCACACACCCAGCATCCTCCAGGAAATATTAAGTGACACAATCTCTTATTATTTTCTATGTTCCTAAAAATCCTCCAAATAGAACTTCTTTGAAAGAATTTAGACCTTCCTAGCTTTTAGTCCTGAGGGAGAAGTTATATGCAAGTCATCCACTATAAGATAAAAATGCCAGGACCCAGTAAGGCTAAGCTTGTCCTCCTTAATTATCACATAATGGCAGAGGTCAATTCCTAAATATGAGTAACAATAGACAGACAGACAGATGACAGAGAGATGTGTCTATATGATGTAAACATATGTAAACACACCTAAATGTCAAATGACAAAATGGGTACTTATAAATACTTGTAGTAAAGAGCATTATACAAAGCCTTCCAGTAGTTTGATTTCTGTTGTTTGTTTTTATTCCTTCCTTTGCCAGTTTTACAGATAAAGCACAAGATGACATTCCCCAACTTTCAAGAAAGACACAAAAATGCTTACTATGATGATTTTCTTTGTCTTTTCCCCATCTCTTTAATCTTTTATTTTCTATTAAAATGATGGCAAGATGGGCCACAATGTATGCTTGTTTGCTTTTTTGGATTTTGTTTCTGTTGTGGTTGTTGTTTTTTCCCTATAACTGTCTTAAGATTAAAACAGTGCCAGGCACTCAGGGACATTTGACATCTTAAGATATATTCCAGTCACATTCATAAGCATGTGTAGTTTTTTTAAGTTTCTAGAGCTTTCCACATATTTCCATTTCTCTTTATCTGGAGAATTTACAGGGTGGCAAGAAAGCCTTATCTTAGTCATCCTCACAATATTCTCAGAGTCCCCAGTAGCTGTAGGCATGTGAATTACATTTTTACCTTCCTCTGGGGCTCTGGGAATATCTGTTAGTATTGCATATTACACACAAGTTACTTTAAATGCTCTTCCAAGGCTTGTTAAACGCTACACAAACTTTATACTCTTAAGCTCTGATGTTTAACTGATCTACCAGCAAACTCAAGCTCTCGGCTCCTCTAATTTCCCATCTTGGTGCTTTTCATCCATTAGTATTTGTGAATGAATCTTTTTTTAAAAAACTGTGTTTTGAAACAAGGATGTGAAGTCTGTAACTTAATCATTTTATTTAAACTGTGACACCATTAATAATCCCAAACAATCTGCTTAAATACTGTTTATTAAGTATGACTTTTCTACTTACAGTGAATTTTTTTAATTAATTTATTTATTGCTTCAGGTTACATCTCCATCATAGTGTCCTCTTTCCACCCTTCCCAGTCCCACCATCCCACCCTCTACCCCCTAACCCTTCCATCCCACTCCTCTGGAGGGGAGGGTCCCTACATAACAGTCCCCTGCCCCAGTTCAGCAGTTATATGAGGGCCAAGAGCCTCCTCATACACTGGGGACCCACAAGGCAGCACCATTAAGGAAAAGTGTCTCATTGACAGGGAGAAAAAAAAGTCTATGTCCATGTTCCCTTTGGTGCGTTGGTTGTAGTATAGATATCCTGTACTATACAGCTAAAATCCGACTATAAGTAAATAGATGCCATGTGCATCCTTCTGAGTCTGGGTTAGCTCACTCAGAATGAGCTTCTCTAGTTCCATCCATCTGGCTGCAAATTGCATGATTTCCTTGTTTCTGCTAGCTGAGTAGTATTCCATTGTGTAGATGTACCACAGTTTTTTAATCCATTCTTCAGTTGAGGGACATCTGGGTTGTTTCCAGTTTCTAGCTATTACAAATAAGGCTGCTATGAACATAGATGAGGAAACTTCCCTTACAGTGAATTTTTAGTAAAAACTTCCCTAAATGCAATGATTCAAACTATGCCTAAATATATATGTATTTATACTATGTTTAAGACTATGTTATTTTATTTGGTGAGTCTAAAGTACACTGTTTAGAACACAAAATTCACATTACTTCTTGCTGCATATCATCCTACAAATTGCATTTGGATGCATATGCTTTTGGTTTGATACCACTGTATCAGATACCATCTGAACATCAGACACAGTGTCTGAGACACAATGTGGCAATCATTGATTGTGTATCACAGAGGTAACCCTCTGTTATCTGAAAGTCTAGCCAGCTTTATTTTCATAACTAACATTTTATTAAGTTATTTTTAAGTTTACTTAAAATAAACAAAAATATATAGCAAATATACCCAACGATTTAAATAAATTATGAATCCTTCCTATTCTTGGAGCCACAGCACTGGTATAATCCTCTGCATCTGGAAGTGGAGAAATTAACATTACTTTGTTGTCATTGTTGCCTAATATCAGTAAAAGTAACACATTTTTCTCTAGTTTCTATTTAAGAATAAATTTGAATCAATCATATTTTAACTTGGGACACTCATGACTTAATGAGAACTGTGGCATTCTTCTATACTTTGCCTCCTCTCCCTCACACTCTCCCTCTCTGTCTCCCTATGACTCTCCTCCCCTCCCTGTTCTTTCTGGCTATGAGCAAGTAAACTATCTCATGCCTGGTTATTTCAGAGTATATGAAGCAGAAATAAAACAGAGCAAAAGTCCACACAGGAAGAAACTTGGAAATCAAGTGTGATTGAAAAGTAAACGTTACGAAATCATTCATCTCAAACTAAGTGTGTCTTGCCATCACTGGAGAGACAGCAAGACTCTACAAGCAGCAATGACTCCCCAAGGCCACGTCTCCAAGAGTGTTGGCATTTTATTTTACTTCAATTTTCAAGCAACTTATCGGTGTTCTATTTTTGGAAACAGCTTTAATAACGTGACAAAGGAACTAAACACTATATGAAGAAGTGAGCAGTGGCTTTCTTCTAAATATTATAATGGAATAACTGATATTTTAATACTTAACAAATTTACATATTTATCACAAATATATTTAATCTTGAAATAACCAAAATAATAATAAACATTTTAACTATGACACTTTGGTTATTTGTTTTAAAGGAAATATTTTCAGAGTTTAGTTTTCAACATGAAACCCAGTCTTTACATGACAAGAATGCATATTACTCACTTTAAACAAGACAGAGCTTTCTGTGGATAGAGGATTCATCCACAGAGAATTCTCAACTGTAAATTCAATTTGATGCCATAGTATAATTGAACCTTGGCCACTTCACATGGTGCTATTTTAATAGAATGGTTAGAAAATTAGAGAGAAAGAAAACATACTTAGTCTACATGCATATGGGTAGTCTAAAAGTCCGGTATTCCTATTAACAATAAGAACATTATCAGAAATAGCTGACCCTAACCAATGCCTTAATTAATGGGCACTAAATAATGATTAGGACTATTCCAATTAAGTTTTACTTTTGGAAAAATTAACTACAAACTCAGTCATTCAATAAAGTGTTGTCCTCTTCCAGTGTGTTTCTAGGCACAGAATATAGCAATTTACTATTGACAAGCACTAACGGAAGAGGTCATTTCACAAGTATAGCGTGGACAAAGGTGAACCGGGCAACTGATGAAATCTGTGGCCAAGGCGAAATAGCAATCTCTGAGCCAAATGGTAATAAAGTTACTGAAATGAAGCAGTGTAGTTTCTAAACTGAATGGTCATAAAGGAGGACATGGGCTTCAAACTGGCATGTCAGTAGTAATTAAAATATTATTTTCTGTTTTAAAAAGTTATCAATAGTTTTAATAGTCTTATTGATTTCTTTTATTCAAACAGCTAAAAGGGAGTTCAGACCAAGGCTGCTGAGTGGACAGTAGGTAGTGGAGAGATTTGATGGAGGTGCTGCAGGAGAGAAAGCCAGGGAGATATATTAGCATACCAGAGTGGATGGGAGATTGCATAAGCAAAATTCTGTGCTGCCCTGTAGTACAGGAAGCCAGATGTGGAGGCAGATGTCTGTAATCGCAGAACTTGAGAGGTGCAGGCAGAATGATCCAGAGTCCAAGGTCACCTTTGACTACAAAAAAAGAATTCAAGGCCAGCCTCGAGACCCTGTGTCAGAAAGAAGAAGGGTGAGAGAATGAAAGAGGAAAAAGGGAGGGATGGAGGGATTCAGAAGTCCATATACTAATCATGCTTAGAAAGCAGTGACTGCACATATGGCCATGTCATTGGCCCCATGTATGTGGAAAGTTACTTTAAAGCAAGAGGATAAAGTCAAGATCTCAAAATACATCCCCTCCCCTGAAGAGTCTAAGGTACTTTGAATCTAGCAAGGACTAGTCTTCATAAATTTGCTAGCACATATGATCTTATAGAATCTGAAGCTCAGCTGAAGAAGACATGGGTCCTTCAAAAGGTCACATCTCCATTTTTTTTCATCCCACAGAGGGGATGCAGTAAGAAGGGCTGCAGCCCAAATGCACATCTTCACATCCCTCAAGCACTCAGACCCTTCTCTTGATAATAAATCTCTTTCTAAAAGAGTAATATTTGCCATCAAATGCCTTCTATACCAAACCTTTATGTACTCTACTTTATAACTTGATACTTTTTTTTCACTTACACTTAATTCGATCTACACTGACATTGGGCAGTAAATAAGTGGTTTGCCTATGCTGAACTAAAAAAGTACAAAAGGCTTCATTTAGTGAGAACACAAAGGAATAACCACTATGGAACTAGAGTTCAGACCAGAGAATTCTGCAAACTCTACTTTCACTGGGCTGGGGCAAAACAATAGCTTTGCAGTTGTCCACAATAATTGTATTTCCTGCTGCATTGCCAGATTGTGATCCTACCTTACCTATCACCCAATCAACTCATAGACTCAAGACATAATCTGCTATGTGACCAAGGGCACATCTTCCCACTAGTCTAGTTCCAAGAACTCAGATTGCATTACCAGAGATGTACCTGCCTACCAGGCTCTGTCCACCCTCTCCAAAGCACGAGAAACAAATGCAATGTATTTCCACACTAAAAATTTGCTATGCCTCTCATATAGAGTAGAAAAAAAAGAGAAAAGAGACCATGTAGAGAATAGTGTTTTAAAATGTTCATGCCAATAAATTCTTTTTTGATCAAATTTTGAAAGCCTAGGGGAAAATAGCAAACTAGTCAGGTTTGTACTTATTTTCTCATTGCTTTCGTAATACTAACATATACTATATGTGACAGCCCAGAAGAGAAATAATAATGTAAATATTCACAAAGTAAGAATGTTTCTGTATCATTAGGCAAATGGAAAGACCTTTTCCCTGAAGTTTTGGATCATCTAAACAAACATTAAAACTACTGTGCTAAGATAGCATTTCATTGGTGTTCCAATAGTAATCAATAGTAGAGTGCAAATACAATACCTTTCTAGGTCAATCAAAAGCTTCCTTTATTTGGGGCAGGGGTGAGCAGGATGCTCCTCCTCATACCTCTCCAAAAGAGAAATTTCTTGCCAGAAGCCTACTATCCTTAGAAACACAACATCAAATCTAGTGAGGATACAATGTATCCTTGTGAAATTATGAAGATCTAGTGGCTGCTTTTCAGAACTTGCTCTATTTTTTTTCCTTTGTTTGGGCAAGCCTAAATGACCTTCCTCCACAAGACACAAATTTGAACAGAGCTGAAGATCATGGGCAATTAATGTGCTGACCAACATGAGAATGCTCTCTAATTATGGTTTCCCACATGCCAAATGCAGTCAAAAATGTGTTTGGCACAGCAAGGAGAGGCAAACTGCAGGCACACCTGACTGTTTGAAGTTGGAGTTTGGCTCTTTGCAAGATTCTGGGCTGTTCCACTCTAGTCAGTTAGATGAAAGAGTGTTATTCAGTACCATAAAATAAAAATAAAAAAAATAAATACATAAATAAACCGGACAAACAAAAACCACACCACTTAATTTAGGACACCATAAGGATTTAGAGGTGTTCCTTGTCACTTGGACAGGAGGTACACCAAAATGCAGCCTGAGATTTTATCTTGCATAGTTTCCACTCTCACTTAAGGTAATAACTTGGTCAATGGTAAAATAAAGACTCCAGGTGTTGGCTAAAAATATCTCAATAACAAGATTGCATGACGTCTGTGTTCACGTGTGTAAACTGGCTTTTCTGGCTACAAGTAACCATCTGCTTCAAATCTTTTCACTTTATATAACTTTTTACTGCTTCATTAAAACTAAAATCTACACACATGAACTTGCATACACAACCTGGGGAAAAGACTATTCATTTTTTTCATCCTGTCGCTACAATAAAATCAGATCAGCTTTTTTGCTCCATAGACATCTCCTGGACTACAAGGCATTGCTGTGGCTGAAAGCAAGTCCAGTTACTGTAACAAATGTAAATTTTACCAGCTTTGGATTTCTAATTGTGTCTAATACAATTTCATGTTGCATCCAAGTACAAAATCAATACCGTTTGTCCAGCATGCAGGACAAATGGAATCTATAAATGGTCCTTATTGGGTAATTAAACACCTATTATTGTCATGGGCAGTGAAACAATGAATATGATAAGATAAATTTTTGAGGAAAATACTGCAGTGATTAATACTTCCCTGGGTGTTAAATAAAAATGAGTGCCTTTTGTGCAGTACCGCTGGCAGAAGAACAGGGACGCGAGTAGTTACCACAATAACAGGCTAACCTTCAACTGAACTCCTTCCCTCAAGAAATTAAACGCTGTAACAGGACTTTAAATCCCCCCACTTAGACCTCATTTGTGGGCTGTGTAACATGCAGTTCCTTAAGAAAACTCATTATCTGCAGGAGGGGAATCCCTTTATAATTCCTTTATGAATGTATATATTGTTTCTGTAAAAAAAAAAAAAAATTCTAACTGTCCAAAAAAGGATAAGAACATTAACAGTGTAAGCAAGGCAAAGAGACGTGTACCAATCAGGTTCCTTCTCTATTTCTAGGGATTCAAGTGCAGGACTCAATCCGTCATGGAAAACTGGACACCAGATTGAGAATAAGGTTAGAGAAAGTGCTTATTTAGGAAAAAAAAAAAAAAAGATGTTAATCTGGTAGGCTGTGACTAATGTTCCTGCTTATTTTGCTGATAGTCAGGCTCTGTCTGTATCTCTGTCTCTCTCTGAACTCCTATTTCATGATCCCCCACACTCTGTCCACAGCTAAAAACACAAATCCCCGACTCCTCAACCTCACATGGGACCTTCAGAGCCTCGTCTTCTTTTAAAACTCGACAATGATACAGCAGGAACAACGACAAAGTACAAAAGATGAATTCTACAGATGTGACACTTGTAAAGGGGAACCCTATCTCACATGTGTGATGAGACAAAAAGGAAAGAAAAAAAGGCCACTGATTCAATAACTGCTCACTGAATTACCATTAAATTGTAAGATTTACAATCCAGAGTACAGTAAGTGCATATCTAATGGAATTTGTCCTAGAAGAATATAAAGTGAATATCTGTGGCATAAGACATGTGCAGGTGAAATGTATTTCTTTTAATCTTCATTTTAATTAAAAACAAACAAACAAACCCTTCAAAAGCCAAAAAAAAAAAAAAAAGGACAGTACAGAATCACAAGTGACCCTCCAGGCAAACTGGCAAACTTAGGAGCTTACCTAATTTTAAATGGACTTCCTGTTATCTACTCTTTTTCTCTATCAAATGAGAATTGAGTCTTTCGAATGCAAACTGTAAGACACATGGCCAAATATATATTAAATAAAACATGCTATCCTGCCCAAGCACAAGCATTAATACATGAACAAGTAAACTTCATGTTTGTCAGATGAGAAAATGCTGAATTTTGAAAACACATGGCTACAGATTCCAAGTTTCTGCTTCTTTTTAAAAAGTAAATTGAATTTAGAGAGTTCAACTATATCCACTAAGAAGAGCAAATACTTTATTATGTTGCAGGCAAGGACACTCTTGTAATAAAATGACATTATTATCACTATGTTTCTATTATTATCATATATACCTTTCATAAAAGAATTGACTGTTTTGGAGGTAAACTGCTAAAAACATCCCAGTATATTCTCCAAGAGCCACTATATGCAAATCCTGATGGCCTTTGACACTTGTTAGACACTGCTAAAATGTTGCCTATCTCCACCTCCTGAACGACAAACATGCAATAAAGCCAACTGGTCAGCAGCATTCATGCACGTTGACAAACGCATTCAGGAAGAGAAAGAACCGATGGGCAGAGCCTGAAAACTGTTTTGTTTTGTTTTGCTTTGTTTTTAAGATGGATTTGTTTTCATCCAGTAAATGGATGTCTTGGTTAAGCAGGGCTGCAGACATTACTGTCCTTGAATGAGGGAAATATAAAACTATTGCGCTGATTTTGCAGATCTGGGCTCTGCTCTTCTCACCTCCCCTTCGGAGGAACTGAATTTTATTTTAAAGGATTAACAAGCAACACACATGGTCAGCAATGATAGCCTTGTTCTTTTCAACCTTAGCGAGTCATGTTTGGTAAGGGAGAAGTAGTGGAATTATGTGTACAAGTGGCTATGTCATCAGAGCTTCAAGAGGTTCTGTGCAGAGATGCTTGAGTAAACAGCAGCATAAAGGAATTTATATTTAACACACGCAGATCACTGTTTTTAGCACACATGTACACAGCCTGCCTCTAGTTACTAAGAGCAGAAAACAAATACACATTACCTACAAATCTAAAGGATTTTCAAACCGATTCATAGCAATTTTAACTAGTCAACATGATGTACCATTTTCTCACTATCCATACCAAGATCTTTGAGAGATTAACCTAAGCATCCATTGCTAAGAGCTCTATGCTACAGTGAGACAAGAGAATTTCCAGCTCTTCATGAGGACCAGTGGTCTACCTGATACCTTTTCAGCAGGGCGATAAAATTAAAGGATGGCTTTGATTTGCCTGAAGGATTCTTTCCCTTACTTAATTGTTTAAAGTACACAGCATTAATACAAAGAGGGAGGAGGAAGAATTAAGAAGGCGACCGTAGGACCCAAGCTAATTGCAATCTGATTAGACTGTGCCATGCAAGAGTTCTCCCTCTGTTACATACCATCACAAGCTCTGGTCTTTTCCACCCTGCTGCAGCCGCCAACAAGCTGATTTGCTAACAAAGTGGTCAGCACAGGCACTTGCATAGAGCTCACGGGGTCCACAGATGGCTCCTCTCCATGCAGGGATCCTCCAGCTCCATTTTCCAATCTGATTACACGGCTCCTTGTTCCAGCAGGCTTAAACCTTCATGGCAGTTTACCAACATTTTCATCACTTTTTTTTTTCCTTTTACAAAGCAAAAGAACTGATAAGCTCTCAGGTACCCAAGATTTCCTAGTCAGTGGCTGGCCAGCAGCCAGCACTCTCTCACTACATAACTGCTCTGGGCCACACTGCATAAAGCAGACAGGATTTACCAGACTGCACAGAACTCTGAGAATCTTGCTGTGTGTACAAGTGAACAGCATGTTTCTGTCCTTACCAATGTCCACTGCGGTGTCTAATCTCATCTAGGAGGTATAGATACCTAATAAGTCCCCTGCCTGCTATCACACTGCAACTCAAAGAGGCAATATAAGGAAAGCAAGGTGCAGGTCCCTGTGAGCTCGCCGTGAGCCAACCAGACATGCCTAGGAACTCTGCTCGTTCAACATTAATAATTGTTTCAGAAGTCCTAGTCTGATTATCAGGACCTAGACCTATTTGTTCCCTTGTGATGGAAAAGATCCCAGGAACTTTCCATTGAAATCTAAAATGAACACAAAGCCCATCCATTAGCACCTTCAAACTTTGGAAATACCCTACATTAAAAAAAAGAACTCAAAAGATACAGAAGTGAAAAGATGTTTCTTGCCCATGGCCACCTGTGAGAATCACTATTACTCCCTTCAATTCTAAGAAATCGCTCCATACAGGGGCACAAGTTACATGTTTACATTTAAAAAAATTAAACAGTGACTGCTATACCATTTCAAGTGGGCACCTATGGACAGGTTTCCTATCCCGTAC
Source organism: Lophiomys imhausi (assembly GCA_907164525.1). Taxonomy (NCBI): domain Eukaryota; kingdom Metazoa; phylum Chordata; class Mammalia; order Rodentia; family Muridae; genus Lophiomys; species Lophiomys imhausi. The sequence goes on along the minus strand of CAJQZJ010028164.1, from coordinate 64,695 downwards.
TTTGAAATTCACTTTCACTCATGGCTCATGGTCTAAGATAAAAAACAAACCAGGCTGAAAATATGAATTTTCCAGTGCAGTACTGTATGTGTTGTTCGCTGGGTGCTGTTGCTTAGCCAAGCAGCAATAAACAACAAATAATAATTGGAAAGCATCCTTCATCCATGACCAATAACTTTCTAACAAAGATTAAAAAAAAAGGAAAATGGTTTTTAACATCTGTGGCTATTCTTGGTTCATTTTTGCATACCATCAATACTAAAGGTTTGGGGTAAGGAGGGAAGGGAAGGAAGGACAGGAGTCCACAGTTATGGGGAAAATATACAGGTTGGCTCACACAGTGCCTCAGTACTCTAGCTCTGGAGGGGGGATTTGAACTCAAACACTGTGTGAGAGATTCAGGATTTTAAATGTGCCATACTGAAGGGTCCTTCCTCCTTGCTGATGAGGACACCTATTCCCAGGAGATGGAAAAACTGGTTGAGAGACTGTCACAGAAGTCAAGCAATGGCTGTATTGCTGACTCAGGAATGGGCTTTGAAAGCCACACTGCATCTGTCCAGCCACAGTTCCAAGTGAGAGCAAGTTTTAGAACAGCAGCATCGACAAGGCACTCAGAAGTTAGAGGAGGGGCAACAGGAGAGAGGCACAAATGAGCAAGTGAACCAGCAACTCTATTTATAGACACCCAGGAATAAAAATGGTCCCTCTTGCAAGTTCATATTGCTCAACACATAAAAGTTGTGTTTGTGGCTACACATATTTAAAATAACCACAACACTTCTGAAAGGATTTTCAAAGAAGATAACATGCAGCTTTTAAACTGATAGGCTGTGGTGAGTATATATCTGTATCCACAATACTGTAATGCCTATAAACTCAAAGTAAGAATACGCATGCACCCATACATGTATTTGCATGTGGGTGGTATTCTGCATAAATGACTGTCAACTTAAAATGCCATTCTCTAATTTATATGCAAATTCTACCTCGGGTAAAATAAAAACATATTTTAAGCAGCTTATAGTGCCAACACATTATTCCCATGAATGATTCCTAGTAAACTATTTATGCCAACTGTAGGGAGTTTTTTATGATTTATTGGATAGTGAACGAAACCACTTAAACTAGAGTTGTCTGTATGAATCAGTAATTTTCATGTTTCTAATTAAAATGTAAACAGTGTAATGAAGACATCAACTTTTTAGGCAAATGTCTCTCCCAGTGCCACTTGGGGTATGGTAATTACTGAAGCAGATCTATGGCTGCCCCTGAATCCTCTACAAGTCCAGATTAAAAGCATTACTGCTAAACCTGGCTTCCTCCTCCAAGGAATTGTGTACTCTAACACATTCCCAGTGTGCTTACAGATACATTGGCAGAACCTTTAAAAGGTGTTCATTAATAAAATGGGAAATAAAAGTAATTTATATTTAAAATATGGATTGTAAAACATTTACTAGCAGTCAAAACACTGGTCCTTATTCATATTTGATTTCTTACCATCTATTTGTGAGAGGTGGGGGCAATCAAAAATAAAATAAGATAAAGTAAAAACTGCTGGAAAAAATAAAGCCAAATAATGTCTATCTCAAATTTATAGACATGGGAGAACTTGACTCAGTGAGAGAGTAAGAGAAGCTAATTCCAGACTCACTGATTTTAAAGACACACTTCTCTTAAATAAAATTACTTTTAAATTTAACAATTAAGAAAAAATAAGAAATAAATGTATATACTCAATGGAGAAAGCATATCATTTTTTAAAATATTAAGGAATATAAATGACCTTTTATATGTAACTGTAACCTCTACATTTTTATTCAATATCTACTGTTTTATGAAATTGGTGAAAATTCATTGTACAGCAAATGACCTCTTACATGTGATTTTAAAAACCATCCTTCCAACTACTTACAACTACTCAATACCCTCCTCTGAAGTTCCTTTTTCCTTATTGTCCATTTGCTTTGCATAAGTCCAACCCAACATTTCATGTGTTTCTCTTGGACTGTAATTTTATATCACCATTCCCTGAAAGTAGCCCTTTAACCTAACACAGTCCCACTCAGCACTGACCGGCTCTAGCTCAGATCTGCAGTGATAGGAAAAGTCTGGCCTGTGTGACAAAAGGTAGATCTTCCTTCACCCAGGCTTCCCGACTCCTGGCCTCGATATCTACAGGGTGACTAATATGGCCAATATTCACACAATTTGTACAGGCATTTTAGACAAACATGCACTGAGGCTACTGTGGGATTGCAAATGGATGAGAAGTGGGCTGTGCACAGGGGTATGAGAAGCACAGAAAAGAGTTTCACACTGTTGTATCTTATTTTTACATAATGCAAACAAACAGATATATTTCTACTCTCCTGAGGCCAGGGAGAGGACTTCATTCAAGTGTTTTCCACTTTTTCACATGAAAATATACAACCCCCCCCCAAAAAAAATCTGAACTTAGAGACACAGTGTTAGATGGAAGGGATGGGACAAGGAAAGAAAGGATTGGAGAAGGGCATATTTTGGTAATGTTTAAAATTTTTCAAAATACATCTGGGGGTTCGAAGAGGGAGGAGAAAAAGTGGAATAAACAAGGCCAAGTGTTTTGTCGGCTTAAGGGAGATATCAGAGTTGTTCTCGGTATCAGAAGTGTTGCGAGAACAGGCATTATTTCTCTTCGCTTTGTGCCAGAAAGGTAAACACTGGATTGCATTGTGGACTAAAACAATAAGAAATCCCTTTCCTCTCAGGCTCTCAAGGCCCTGTTAATCGGGTGTAATTTTTAATGAACACTAGCTGCTTGGTGCTCATTCAAGGCATTTCATTAGGAGGTTATTCATTTAAAAATCCACGTTTCAACCATATCAAGCTGTAACCTTTCTTGAAATGTAAATGAATGGTTTAAATGAGAAGATTAATAAAGGGATGCTACGAGCCCGAGCATGGCATGCTATGTATTTTTAAATTTGTCTATGCCAGATGCTGTCAGTCAGAACAAAAAACTGCCCAAGCAGACAATCTGTGCGTCTGAATGTTGATCATGTTGGAAAGTACAGGGGGGAGGGGGGAGACTGTGTCAAGGATTCACGGTCCTTCATCTTTGCAGTAGAGCAAACACGTCTCTCAGTATAGCGACAGACAGCTGCTTCCACTTTCTAATGTGCCCTAACTTAGATCACTGAAAGGATTGTCAGCACTCAGAGAAACACACAAAGATAACACAGCCAGCTGCCATGGAGGGGAAAAAACAGCACAGCTCAGAAGAAATGGGATTTGTTCCATTTGCATGATGCTGCCTCCCCTGGGCCCCTTTCTTTCAAATCCAAAGCACAAAAGACAACACTTAACATATTTGCTTAAAGATGACAACCTCATGTTGATTTCATTTGGATGTAACGGTGTCAGGATTACAGATATAAGAATATATTATATCTGTAACAGAGACTGACAAATGTACCCATCAGTGAAACTGTCTGATTCATCTGCTTATACAGCCATTTTCCCATCCCAAGGGTGCCATCTAAGTAGTAACTTTAGAAGACTGAAGGTCTAATTTTATTACACCACATTTCAACCTACTAAACAATATTATTTCTAAAATAGATCATTTTTATTGGAAGTCTCCCTGATGAAAAATCCAGTAGACACCAGATAATTTATGAACTGAAATCGTCCTCTGAACTCAATATAGTGCCCATTTCAAAAAACTTTTCTTGCTGTATGGCAAGATCCCAGAATCAACTAAGTGAAAGTTGGAGAGAGAAGAGATGCATGTTTTGAGTATGTAAGTATATTGGTCTAATCAACATATGTATATAACACAGAGACTCGCTAAGCATACAAAATGTGGCTAACTATAAAATTAACTATAAAATCTGGCCTTTTACCCGGTATATCTGAATCTATTCTTTATAATCACTTCCTTCTGACTATTTTATGTCTTCTACAAAGAGTATCCACACTTCAACAGCAACTGTATAAATAATCATTTCCTGTTAACCTCTTTTTGACATATACTCACTCTGATTTCCATTTAAGGTATTTTTGGGGACAGAGACTTAGACAAGAAATGATTTAAAGTTACAATGGCTAACCACTAGTCATTAACACACAGTCAGGTGAGAAAATGGTGTTTCTGACCTGAAGAAGTCTCTGTATTTTCCCGAGTCCATTCTGTATGACTTTATATGAAGTATAACCTTAATTCTTAAATGAATATATTTTGTTGATGTGACTGTATTGATTAGTTTACATCATTCTATTTTCTGGACTGAATTTATGCTAAGAATGGCAACAATTATGCTCTTCACATATTACACACACACACACACACACACAGAGAGAGAGAGAGAGAGAGAGAGAGAGAGAGAGAGAGAGAGAGCCATAAATATTTGTTAAGACCCAGCCTCAAACCACATGCAACTGATTCCCCATAATGAAATGCTGGCTCCCTGTCTCCCCACTTTATTCCAAGGAATTGCTCTGGTGTAAGTATGCTATTTTCTGGTAACAGTATAAGTCACTCATTTGATCCTGTTTTATAAAATAGAGTTAACTGCTCTCTGTGAAATCTCTGCACAGCAGATGGTCACCAATCATTATTTTCAATTTGTTTAGTTTCTAGCAAGAAGAAGAACTCTGGGCTAGTGATTCAAAGAAAACTAGCAGCCTATGTGATAACTCGGCCAGTTCCAGAAGATGCACTAAAAACAAAACACAAATTCCTTAGATTGTGTAGTATTTCAAGATTAAACCCAATTCCCTGGCTATCTCCCCTCCATAATGGAAAATGCTATTTGAATAATTTATCTTATTTCTGTGTGTAAAAATTATGTAAATATTAGCATTGTTACTTTTCAAGTAATCACAATTTCTAGAGGCAACTTATAAACATCTATGTTTGCCATCACCAACAATGAAATCGCTGTTTTTTGGCCTCTAAGTAGCCCAGTTTCCCAACAGAAAATGGGAGCCATTTGGGGACAAGTGCACATGTACAGAAAATTAAGCTGTAAATATCTGCTCTGGGTTATTAGTGTGATCTGAAAACATCTGAGGCTACAGGACAATTCAAGTCCTGCGACCACGATGCACAGGTAATTGCTTAAATGATTTACACCTTACTCTTTCTATTAAAACTGTCTCTAAAGAGAAACATTTTGTAGGCTTGGTTCTGCAATAAAAATAAGTATCTGATTTCACTTGGACAAAATCTTGTGAAAGAGGTTACATTTCTTCAAGGACATGTGCATGGCTAAACTAAGCCCTGGGCAAAAACTGATACCAAAAGATAAGTTAATGACTACAAAATATGAGCTATGGTATGGCCATGAGTGGTGTGTGTGTGTGTGTGTGTGTGTGTGTGTGTGTGTGTGTGTGTGTGTGTGTGAATGTGGCCATCTGCTCAGAGCAAATAAGCATTAGGAAAAGACATTGTAAATGATACTGTTGTTGTTGTTGTTTGTTTGCTTCTGTTCTCCATAGAAGTATCAATTAAATGCATTCTTGGGGCTGAGGATATAGCCCTGTGATAGAGCATTTCCCTAACATACATATGTTTCTTAATGTCCATTGTCAGTTTCAGTTTTTATTTCTCATAAATCTTGCTTACTGAGACTTCAAATAAATGTCATTCCAAACCTAACTCCCAAGGGACAGAGAGGTATCACATCGGGGAAAGACATGAGCCACTTAGACAAAAATAAGGGGAGATTTAAATAGGTTCACTCAGATTATATCTGCATGAAGTTGCCAACTGGCTGCTGTCTCAGAATGAAAAAGAATGTTCAATGTTGTATGCATGCATGCAAATGCACACAACACACACATACACACACACGCGCGTGCACACACACAGTAAAATTCACTTAAAAAGTATGTTTTATTCAGACTTCAAGGCAAATGCGGTTTCACATTCTTCAACATTTACACAACTAAGCCTCACTAAAATTTCACTTACTCACAGGTACATTTTATAATGCCATTTGTTGTATGGCTCGTGAAAATGCTTGAGAAAGAAACTGACTCCCCAAAACACAAGTTGATATAGCTCCCAAACCACTAGAAGACAGAGGTTAATAGTTGGACTCACAACTAAAATTAAAATAAACCATTGACCAGTGAGTTGGAACCATAGCTCATATTTTGTGGTCCTTAACTTATATCATGACCCTCTCAGCAGTGTCTTTCAATTTTCCCCTATTAAAAGCCCAAGGGAAAAAGAACAGCATTTTAGGTACAAAAAGTCTATGAGGATACTTTATTCACTTCATTCAAAACTCCTCAACTCTTGTTTGTAAATTAAGCAGAAACTTAAGCCATCCTTTAAAACTTTTCCTTGATTTAGTTTGAATATTGGCAAGCTACCATCAGAAGGCTTTACCATTCAATTTTTAATATCTGGAGGATTGTATTTCTATTTTAGCAAGTTTTAACTTGCTTGAAATCTATTGAGTGGTTACAGAAAGCCAGCAGAACTGATTGAAGGAAACACCACACGGATCAGCACTGTGTCAGACCAACTGGAGAAACAGTAATTGCTACTTTGATCAGATTGTTTTACAGTCTTTATAACTCTACCAGTAAAGTACTGTCCTTTGGTGCAAACTCTGTTTGCTGAAGGTTCAGTATTTGCAACATAATTAGTGCAGCAACATTTGTACTCTGTTAGTCAGTGGCAGTTGTTTTTTATAATAATCCAGGTTCAACAGCCTCACTGAAGACATTTTCTTCTACCTTGAGTATACGAGACCCCTCCAGATTTCACCACGAAGTGTGTTAAGCTAGCATCTGGAACTTTTCACCTCTGAAAAGCACAAGTTAGAAGAGTGAGTTTTCAGAAAAGGTGCAGGTTTCTTTTAAAGATGTGTATTTCAAAGAATGACAATAAAGTGGGTTCTGTCATTTTTTTTTTAATGGGCTCTTTCCTGAAGCAAGGTGAATAAGTACTTCTCTCTAGTACTTTAGTTTTAAAAGAACAAATGTCAAGTTGAAACCTTTAAAATATTTCCGGCTGATCCATTCCAATTTCAATATTCAGTTAAATTGAAATCCCCTTTAGAATTTTAGAATTTCATTTGCTCTGAGATTAGTCCGCAGATTTAGAATGAAGCTGGCTCCAAACACATGCTCAACCGGTGAAGCAACTGAGCCACTGGAAGAGAGAGGTCAATGGGTGGACTTGCAGCTAAATTCTGTACAGCCCAGTGTTTAGTGCAAAATAAATTAATACTGTCAGACACTAAACAGAACAAAACAGCGCCAATGAAAATGTTAACCAAAGACATTTACAAACTACAGATTTGCTGCAAATAAAGTCAGCATACCAAGAATGGGTCAGTGCATTAGCATCTCACACCTTTAGCACCCCAAGTTCTGTCATGTCTCCCCAAAATATGTGCTGAGTACAGGGAACATATTTACACTCTATATTAGCCAGAGGAAAGATGAGCTACAAATAAATCTTCAGGGTATTGATAACTTTCTCTGCCAACCAGAGGCTTAATAGCCAACCACCAAACAGTTGGCTATTAGGATGCCAAAGAGCAGACAAGTCCCCAATTCTAATAGTTTATGGTTCCATTCCCTCAAATTTTCTGACATCAAATTCACAAGAAAAAAAAAACAATAAAAAGGGAGAGAAGTTTCATGATCTTCCTTGTTGTGGCCTATAATCAAAGTAGTGAAGAGAACTATGTTTTTGTGGGATTTTAAACGTCTCACCATGATGTGACTCTATAGGATAATTTAAATACCTCCTCCCCAGCAATGTAAAAATAGAATGGTTATAAGCTTCTTTTCTAGTGTATAATTACAAAGTATTTTCAGGGTTATATTATCTCTGTTTGGTAATTATGTAAAGAATATTAAAAAAACATACCTTTGTAGCCCTTTGGCTAAGAAATTGAAGCAAAGTAAAAATGAGGTAGACATAAAATATGTGAGATACATTACTTTGTATACTAATTTGACTGAGCTGGATACAAAGTCCTGGTAAGATTTTAACCAATATTGAAGAGCATCCTAGGGATAAAATTAAGGCAAGCAAAAAAGGACAGAGTACAGTGAAGAGGGAATGGCTATTATTTCATGAAGATATTACTTTCAGGCTAATATACATTATTAGAACATGTAAAGTCCTTATATCCACTGAATATGCCATTTTGTCTTTCAATTTCTTACAGAGAAAATCCATTAGCTAATTAATACTTATTGTCTCGCCATATATTGGAGTGTCTGACACTTTTGTTTGCAGCCAATTAGTAACTATACTTAGTAAATAACTACTATGGAAGGCTCAACCATGCAACAAATGGTCCTGCGGTTTCCTTCACTATTTCCAAGACAAGCTCTCATGCTTCATGAAGAAAAACTGAGTCCTTTTCAGGACTCCTAGCTACCCAAGAAATGAAGAAACAGCTCCATATCATTTTTTGGCCATTATGAAATTCCATCTCTTTTTATGTCAAATAAAATTGAGGTTGAGCAGAGTTGAATTGATCACACAGGTAAGAAGTACAATAGGCTGAGGGCCTCTGTCGCCATGTTTTCTGTTCATTGTCACTTCCAAAGGCCCTCTGAGGTGTACCATTCTCTATTCATAGTGGAGTCAATGCAAATTATGAACTTCCTCTAGTGTGTATCATTAATATTTTAATTTTGAATAATAATTTATGCCTGTGGATAAAAAAAAATACCCTTTACAAAAAGTGAAAATTTTCAGAGTTCATGAGATACAAAAATCTCCAGCTCCGTAAAAGCGACTGACATAATTTTATGTTTGAAATCATTTCTGGAGTAAAAAGGGAGTATGTTACTTCACCTTGATACCACTCTCCTCCTCAAAGACACAAAACAAAAACAAATACACAAACAAACACCCACATAACTAGTCTGGAGTAGGGCTTATGAAAATGTGAAGTTTTAGGGTGTGGATTCTTTCTTTCGCTTCTTTCCTTTTCTGTGTGAATTCCTCCCCACCCTGAGAATTGCTATATATTTTGGGCTATTCTCAGACTTGGGATCCCCGCTGAGGTTGCATCACTATGCCAGGTCCTTGTGTGGGAACTTTGCTGCTGACTAATGATGGTAATGTGAATACAAAAAATACCATCAAATTTTACATGTTCAAACACATCTATCTGTTTCAAAGTGCAGAACCCCTGTATGGCAATAAAATGTGTTACATTCCAAAAGACTAGATATAAGAGATACATGTCAGTGAATCTTTTTCTATAACTTCAACCATGGCCTATGCAAATGGAGGATATCAACAGAGAAAAAAGATTTTGGGAATAAAATCATTCCCCATTAAAGACATATTCTCCATTAAAGACATATGTTTTTATTTGTATTAAAGACACATGTCTTTATGCATTTCCAACTTGTAGGCAGGTAAATTGGAAATAGTTATTTTCTTATAGATAATCACAAATTACATTATTCAGAATGTGACATAGAACCTGCCACTTCTTAAAGGGAGGTTATAATTTGCTTGGATTATAGCACTCTGGTCATTAATCCCTAATAAATGGCCACTTTTGCACATAATTATATTACAATTGGATCACATAATTATTAGCACAGTTTTCAGCAAAACCACATGGGAAAAGGATCCAAAACTTTTCCTCAACATCTTCTAATTCTTTCTCCTTTGCCTGTGCCCCACTTTTCTACCAGTTGCCATTTATCAAGGATAGTTTGTCCACGCTAGGAAAGGCAGCTTTACCATCCCCCAGATCCTCTTAATTAATTCAGACTACATCGTCATAATCTAAATATCCATATACTGGTGGATAAAGGGAAATTTGATTTTCCAGATGATCAAGTAATAGCCAGCCTTGCAGATAAGTTTATAAAAAAGTAGGTCTCTCCACAGTGCAGGTACACAGGTAGATGGTACAATGATAGCTCATCAGTAGGGCACTAGCTGAGACAGGGAGGTTTGTGGTGAGTGTGCAGAGAGCAAAATGTGCTGAAGCACTTTGCCCTACTAAGAAATAAAGGACAGCTGTAGACTTGGTTGTTCAAAATATAGACAAATGCTTAACAACATGTATTTAGGTGCAAATGCATATGCTTTGTGATCATCCATCTCAACAACTCCCATGGGATCATGCAGTGACAGTGGTTTGGTAATGGAATTTCAAAGAAATATTATAGGTTTGTCAAACTGTGAGGTTTTACCTATTCTATGCACAAACCCATATCACATGTAAGAGTGGATTCCCTGTGTATCATTAAAATAATAAAAATCATTTCTTCATAGAAATTTTTACTTTGGTGCTAAAACAGAATGAAAGAAAGACGGAAGGAAGGAAGGAAGGAAGGAAGGAAGGAAGGAAGGAAGGAAGGAAGGAGCAGCATTGATTTGGTATCCGCATTCATTAAGTAATACATTAAAGATCAAAACAGAACAAAGAACATTTGTTATTAGATTTCCTAACAGTTTACTGTTTAAATATTATCAACAGAGATTGCATACCCATGTCTTAAAAGAGAGTCTGCATGTGCACAGAATGTCCTTTTAATGAGACACCAGCTCCAAGTGAAATGTATTTGTGAAGCTTCTGCCACCTCAGCATATAAGTTTCCATCAATAATTAGCTGATTTGAAACATGTTTTAAATTAAGGAACTTAATAATATCCATAGTGCACTTAAAATACTTCTGAAGACAGAAAAGGCTTTGCTCATATGGACATTTAAATTTCCAGATCTGCTTATATATATTTTTTTTCAATCCAGTTTGTGAGACAAGGATTCAGCCCATTCCAGGTACCAAGGTCTTTACATGAGTCAGGACAGCAAGCCCTCCTCACTGATGCTTTCTAATCATCCGAGTAATATAAACCAAATCTCTTTTTAAAAGAAAGACTGAGACTCAGACACACGTTGATGGGGAACAGAAGACCCATATCTTTTGTGAAGAGGATCTAAAACTGACTCCAGGTCTGTGATTCAAGAACAGAAAAGTCAGTTTTAACACAGAGAAGCTAGAAAAACCAAAAGTGGCTATTATCCTTAACAAGTTACATACTGGATACTAGCCTTTAAAAAATAAGTCATAAAATATCATTTCAAGTACTTAAAATCTGGAATATATTCTACTCTGGTAACTCTGTTTGAATGTAATTTTTCTTTTTCTAGGAAAGGATACATTTTCTAACTAACCCCGTTAACCTCATTACTCATAAAAATACCAAAAACATCCCTGACATCAATACCTTCAAAAGGAAATATATCAGTGCACATGCACAAGAGTATAGTCCATTTAGATAACCAAACCTGTGGTTCTTATTTAAAAGATTCTCTATGATCCCTGCAATACCTAACAGTGAAATTTATCCAAAAGGCATTTAATGTTTGCCAACAGTCCGTGACCCTCTTCTTTGAATACCTCACCCCTTCGGCCACAGAGTTCCATTCAAAAGTATGAACTGCCCAGCATAGAAGTGTAAGAGCAGTCTGCTTATTTAAAGGTATTTGTTTCATCTTAAAACAGGGATTAAATTGAAAATGCCTTCAATATTAAGGCAATCTTTTTTTTTATCCTACTCAAAATAATTATCTGGTAAGATTAAAATCAGTGAATCATAGCTAATTAAGATTTATAACTTAGCATCTCTGAGGTATATGATCTGAGAGAAAATGTTTATTCTTTATTTCAATTTGGAAAAAAGGGGGAAAGTGAATAAAAAAGTGAAAATAAAACATTTATTGCAGTCACAGTATCCTACTATCACACCACATATTTAATCATATTTGAAGCTTAATTATTTTTAAAGACAAACATTTAATATGATCATATAATAAGAGATAAGATTAAGGTTAAAAAAAACGTAAGGAGCAGGATTGCAATGGTATTACAGAAACTGTAGACAAAGCACAGAACATTAAGAAATATGGATTGATGAGTGCTCAGCTACAACATCCCACATTTACAATGTCCTTTATGTAGAAGATCCCTAAAGTGTTGGTTAAAACACTTGTTTTTCAGCTTCCTTTCAATACAGTATATATGGAAAGAACAACCCCCCATTATTACTCAGAATAAAAGCTTTTCTCCTCAGGACTTTGCAATATTATAAAGTCTAGCAAGGTATTCAAACTAAGTTCCATTTTTCCCTTCCTCTAAAATATCTTTAAAGACTCCTCTTTACCCTAATCTTGGGTTACATAAAAGAACGACTTTTCCCCAGCTCTTTGATAGCTCCTTCCTGGCAGTGATCTGATGCAAGAACTACCTTTTGAAAATAATGGCCCAACTTCAAGTACACTTGAATCCATACTCGCTGGGCATTCCATCATACCTCAGTCTTCATCTGAAAAGCTGTTCGGCTTCAAGATGTAGTTTGGGGCATCTCAAGACAAAACATCATTTTATTGAGCAGTCCATGGGGAAACAAGAATTTCAGTGTTTTGTTGACCCATCTGCAGAGAATGGACAAACCAAAGTAGAAAAGTAGCCACACCTAGTGGCCACAGGTCAGGGCAGGGAGGGTATTTCAATGCAAGTTGAAAAAGTATGTTCACAATTTGAATGGCATACATTGTAGGGCTAGGACTCCTGCACAAAAGAATTGCTTTTATATTCTTTAACATTCTTGTCACCACAGTTATGTGGCTACAATACCACTTCCTCAAGTCAAAATACCAATAGTGCTACTAATATAATACTGTGATTATTTTTGCATTTGTCCTATTTTTCTGACTGTCACTCAATGAGCTGTGCTTTTATTATTTTTAATGGTTAGGATTTTCTATATATTTAGATAACATTAGATTTCTCGACCTTGGAAAACTGTAGAGATGGTACAAGGCAACCAAGAACCATATAGTCTCTTATGACAAATCCTACTGAAATAATCCTCTGTGTGCTTGGGGTATACATACTTAATTGTGTGCCTGTGTACACATAATTTAAAACATCAAGTCTCTGCTAACTCAAACATCCATGTGATATAATAAGTACATGACAATATGAGATTAAAGCAAGTGTATCGGTTCAAGGGGTAAAACAGGAGTACCCAAGGGCCTATATTTTTTCATTCTGTTCTCTTTAACAGTTCCCATCAGTATCCTTTTAGCAGTGCCAAATCATGGAATAGTCTCCACACGAAAACCAATGATTTCCCCAAAACTGTCTTTTAATGCACTCTGTAGACAGTTAAAGCCAAGTGTAGCCTCATTGCCTGTGACCTCAGCATGCACAAGAACCCCAACGGAAGGGCTTTGCATTTGCTGGAATGCTCTTTATTCGCTGTCTTGAATTGTGAATAATGTTTTTAAAGCTATCTCACATTTTATTATGTGCTGGGCCTTAAAGGTGAGGTAGATAGTATTAGCTGAAGGTCACCGCATTTGAAGATGAAAAGAAGAATAATTTGGAAGAACAACAAAAAGTTTCCTGCAAGATACAGGAAGCCATGACTTCACATTGCACTGCCTTTCAAATCTAATCCCATACATTACTGTTTCCCTGCATAATATTTTCACAGGAACCAATGCACGAAAGTACAAGTCATTCATATTCCAAGGAGTTACCTTCACACACGCACGACATTCAACTCTCAATGGTTTTTACAGCATCAAGTTGACATAGTCCAGTATTAGTTGATTCCGGAAAAACAAGAAGGATTTCTGTGGGAAAAGCAAAATGCATGTTCTGTCCCCTCACCAGCAATACATCTACAAACCACGGTGTCAAATACGAAAATCAATTGCAGAGACCAAAATCCATAAGGGGGGAAAAAACTGAAGAAAGCATTTTCAACACTGAGGTACTGAGGAAAAAAAAAAAGAACATCTTATGAGTGCTTTAAATTTTGTATTTTGTATCTAAAACAATCTCTACTTGTAAATGATATATTAGGGAATTATATATCATTAATAATCTTCAATAAAGCTATTAATCTTATCAAAATAAGAACAAAACTCTTAACAAGAATCAAGTTTTCCAGGATTATTTAAATTTTTTTGCTAAGAAAGATTTTTTTCAGACCAAAATTATAAATAAAATGGGAGAGAAAAAAAGAGGTTAACCCTGGGCCTTCATATAATAAATCACAAATTTTAATCTAAAGCTGCATTATGATTCAAAGAAGAGATAGCACAAATGCTAAAATATGAGCAAACACATCCTTTTATACATCATGTAACGTGAGTCCCTATGAAATGAAATCCTTTTTGGAGTGGCTCAGAGATTCTCTTCATCAACAGTCAACCATATGCAACGAGAAACAAAGTGTCAATATTCAAATAACAGGACAACAAGCAGATTTGTTGCATAAAATATGTAAATATTATTAGCAGAAAGTGCCAGATGATATCTAGTGTTTTGATGGCTTCTGATCATCTATCGTTCCTGCCTCCTCAATCTCAGTGAACATTAGTCAACAGGTATCCTAATGCTTGCCAGAGCAGGCACCTGTGGTCTTATCCTAAAGGACCTGGCATAGCCACCTGCTGTGGGTTTGCTTTAAACCTATCAGTACCATCCATTTTCACAATTCTTTGCCAACTTCTTATTTAATTTCACTTTTTTTCTATTCCTAATTTGTACCACATTTCTTTTAGTAAACAACTTACGGCCATTTAAATGGCAAAAGCAAAAACAAGACTTAGCAGTCAGCATTCCTGTCAAAGAGTCTATGCTTGAATTTTCTACCAGAAAAAGGATATATATATATATATATATATATATGAGAGAGAGGAGATATTAGGGAGAAAAAGGAAGACTGGTAAAATCCAACCATAAAAATATTTGCTGAATATATCATTCATTTGTATTCTTTCCAATAATATTTTCAAAAAAAGATATATATATATGTACATATGCATATATGTGTATATATATATATATATATATATAAGCGGCCTTGTGTTCCTAGGTTATCATTTTGCGGCTGCAATCTTTCCAGTGGTACCTGAAGAAATGGCTCAATTCAAATGACAATGGAACATGAGCTTCTGTATATCTCTAAAGAAAGAATCTTGCCACATTTTTATTGCATCTTTCTCTGTTCCATTTACTTATTCTAATTTATCAATAACTCAAACAAAAGCTGATATGGTGATTAATAGAACCTTCGCCACCAGCAAAGGTCAGTATCTCCACAAATGTCTGCAACAATTTTTGCTATCAGAAATATATAAATCAATTTAAATTCTTGGTGATTAAATGTATTATCTCTACAACAATGCCTATGGCACTTTACAAAGTGGCATACAAGTTTTAGACAGGAGAATTTATTGATCAAATGTAAAAGCTGCAGACATCCCTGCAAAAGACAAGCTCTGAGCACAACAGGAAAGTTCAAAATGAAAAAAAAATACTTCAATTCTTTCAAATAACCTAATAATTCTGCTGATTTGGGACAATTAGAGCTGATTACTTAATTAGGCTATCATTAGGCATCCAAAAACACTGATAGGAACAGAGGGCTTGAGAGCCCACATTCACCTGAAAATGACAACTGGAAAACCACTGCAAACTTTTACCATCTGCCTCTCTACCTAACCTGAGCAAGGGAATAAGATCTAAAGCATGACACCCAGGAGCTCAGAGAACAAAATAATTTACCAGTCAGGAAATGATGCGCTTCTTTCAGGAGGCTGAATGTTCATACTATGTTAGAAAGAGCAGATAGTGCCGCAGATTGTCTCTGTGGCCTCCGGAAGCTGTTGATCTTCTACACTCTAACCACATGCTTGCATTAGCTGATGATACTTACTGAAATTTCTGCTCTCCTGCACGTCTATCACAAGCAATGGCCCACAAAATGCTACCCAAAGTTCCTAACAGTAAAAACAGCAACAGCAAAAATGATTTTCTGCCAGAAACTCAACAGCAAGAGTCTGAAATATAACTTAACAGAAAGAGAGGAAAGAAAGAAAGAAAGAAAGAAAGAAAGAAAGAAAGAAAGAAAGAAAGAGAAGGGGGAAGGAAAGAAGGAAGGAAATCATATTTGTACTCAGAAGGTATCAGATGCTGTTTTAAGGACCTCACAGATTCAGTGTGAGAAGAAAAAAGAAGTTAGTTTTATTTTTTTTAATAATTCCAAAATACCCTATAAGCTCTTCATTTAGAAGGAAAGCAAAGCAAGTCTACTCACATGAACAGCTTCCAAACAGAAGTCCCACCCTCTTCCAGGAAAACAACAATGAGATTGTATTACCCTGCTATGATTCTTTCATTTCAGACATGATTAATTAGCAAGAATGACACTCCTCACAACTCCAGGCACACTCTTGCTGGCGTATTTAATAGAGTACATGAAAGGACAAGTGACCATCAGCATTGTAAGGCAGGTATCCAAAAACGCTATTTCAAAGAAATACTTTCCTATCTTTGCTTCCAAAAATAAAGTGATCTCCTTTTAGTTGCCTTTACAAAATATTTTGGAGGAAAACTGGGTCATCGTTTTAACAATGTTTTAAAATTTTGAAGAATGCATCCACTGCATGAAGGAAAATGTGTCATATTTAAAGTTATTCCCCTATTTTCAGACTGAAATTCCAAAGGACTCGAAAGTCTGTGTAGTTTATATTGACAACAAACCATATGCAAAATTAGTAAACAATAGCAATGGTACACACAAGCACATTTGGAAACAGAGTTTAAAGGGGAAAAATATGAGTGTTTTGCCAAATAAAAGTTAACTTGTCACAATTACAATGAAAACCACAAACAAGAATAAAGGAATGAAAGAGAAGAAAGAACTCAAGTTTACATGAATGAAAACTGCTGACTCTCAATATTGTTCCAAACATTCTTTCAAGATAATTTTCCTGGCAAACAATCTCTTTTCAAAATGCCCATGTCAATCAAGAGGCTACCCATAACTGAAGGTATTATACATGTATGATTGAACAACCATCAATTTATAAAACCTGAGATTTCCCTCTGAAATCTTTACCAACTGTGCTGGCTAGAAAACTTCACACACAGTATGCTACTAACAAATAGATCTTGTTGTTTCCAGGAAACATTTTTTAAATCTATATTGGTCAAAATATCTTTTTTTCTCCCCTGTTGTATTAAATTTAGGATCAAAAACATCAAAGCAGCTTCCACCTCAGACCTAACTTTTAGAGGATCAATGTGACAAGGCAGTCCCTGATAGATGTTTCTCTTGATAAACGACTTGTTCAAAAGAGACATTGTAGCCTTCATTTCCTGACCACAACACACTTTTAATTTGCAACAGCAGAGCTGCTGAGTGTGGGCACTTGCCCACTTCGTAGCCTTTTAGGTTTGTAGCTCTGGTTCCTTTAGGCCACACATTTGAGATTAAAAAAAAAAATTAAAAACAATCAAAAGTGATAGGAAATAGAAACCACTAGTGCCTTTTATTGCATATCCACCTATGTCTACTTTCTAGACATATGGGTATATACATACTTGTATATGTACACACATACACACCACTGCATTCCAGTGAGAGGTAGCATGACTTCTGAATATCATTTGTACATCCATCATTTAAACACACACAGAAAGAAATCATGAGTATTACTTAATAGTAAGCAAAGACTAGTCTAGAAACAATTTACATACTTAAATTTGCTGTTACATGCCTCCGTTGGTATTGTCATGTGTGCGTGTTTCCACTTATTATTCCAATAATGAGTATTACTACCATCCACAAACTATGTTTAAGTATCAATACGGTGAACAGTCAAACCACCCAATTTCTGCTCTCAGCACATTGTCCGAGCTCCGATTTAAAATTTATAAATGTAATATCCTCCTGATTATAGGCAGCAACCCAATCCGCTCTGAATATATATTACAGCTTTAACATCACAGAGGGAAATCGCCCATCTGGCAATCCCATTCGCTCCAACAGCTCCAGGGGAAAAAAAAAAAAAAGCTGTGCTCTCTCCTCCTTAAAACATTTCTCAGGGCAAATTATGTGCATCTAAAATAAACAGTCTTCTTATTGATCGCTTCAAAGTCAACAAGTTCCAAATGCAAAATCCAATCAAATCCTTCCTCTCCTGCAAGTGTGGTGTGTGCTTAGTCCTATAGTCAGCAGAGCCCAGGCATGTCGCGCTACTGGTCCTGAAGTCCCTTCCCCAGTATTCTCATTTGTCCTGAAGTCCCTTCCCCAGTATTCTCATTTGTGTCATTAGAAAGCACTGCTCAGGGCCACACTACAGACGCCTGGCAGCTTTGACCATCTCTCATTTCTTTCTTTTATTTCTCTTTCCTGCTTTCACTCTCTTCAAGAGAAATCCATGGTATGGGGAAAATATTACAATGACAAAAAAAAACAGTTTAAAGGGCAAATATTCTTTGGTCATGCAAAATACTTTCCCATCTTTTTGTCGTTGTTGTCCCCTCTTAGACTTAATTGACTATCACAAAGTGTACACACAACACAGCCGCAAGAGCTATTGAAAACCCCTCTCACTCCAGTTAACTGACTTTTTTAAAAAAGAAAGAGGAAAGAGTGATTTCAAATACAGTCAGTTTCAGTGCCTGCTTATTTATTCTGTCACAGGTTAAAAGTAAAAAGCGCTGACAGACAGACAAGTGAATGGCAAGAAGAGAAAAAAAACTACAAGTGTTTCTTATTAGACATTAAGGACTGGAGTAATCAAAAAATATACACTTACATATCTTATTTTCATGTAAAACATACAGCTCCACTCACTCACCCAAACAGGGGGAAATCCACACAGAAGAAGCGATTACTCCATAAAGTGCAATCAAGAGAGCAGACTGTCAAATTCCATTAATAGGTTGAGAAAAAAAAAAAAAGAATATTCCATACAGCTCTGTGTGTGTCCGTGTGTGTGTGTGTGTGTGTGTGTGTATGCTTTTATTAGTTTTCAGTCTTTCCCCCACATTCCCACTCTCTCCATCCAGCTGCCCCCCACCCAAAAACAACAACAAAAAAAATCCCACCCTGAGTTTAACTGATTTCCATACCATTTGACATCAGTCCTTCTAGAGAGCATTACTAGAAACAGGCAATTTCAAGATTAGAGCTTAAAAACCAATGAAAGTGTCCGAAAGTAATATAGTAATAAAAACTGAAAAACATAAACAAGTGATAGCAAATGCAAAAAAGCATAGTGACAGATTAAAATAAACACATACAGACATATTTTAAAAGAACTGCACATCTTGAGCATCTGATTCCCAAGCAGTTTCCAATGTTTTTTTATCATGCTGTTTAATTTATCTTCCCTATTTAAATGCAAAGGAAGTAAATTCCAAAACTGACATACCATAAACACTGGTGCTACTGATCATTTCTTGCTGGTAGCACAAAAAGCTGAATTGGATTTCTCACAAGCAGGAATTCCAAAGGTTGCTTTTCATTAAAGCCACTTTTCCTCTCAGCTATCAAATGTCACTGCCTTGAAACGTGGGCCCTTTCGTCAGGTATTCATTTAACCTACATGCATATAATTAAGGGGGAAAGCAACATCAACAAAAAGGGGATCTCAGATCACAGGAGAAGAAAGAAAGGAAAAAAAGCACATGACCAGGAATGCAAGTCCATGTCAATTTCACTCAGTCCCATTGAAACTAACAAGAGCTCCGGGAGGACGGTAATAGGATCAGTGGATTGTATATACCATTAAATTATACATCTTTCTCTCCCGTTCCTTGCCAACAATACGCCCACCACGCTGTACCCCTCCCGCTTGATGTGCTTAGAGTTTTCTGCAACCGATCCTCTGACATTTTTCTCGATCCCCCAGCCACGAGATTGTAATTTAACCTCAACTTTTTGTGTGTGTACAAGATTCTTATTTACACTTCTTATTTACTTAGAAGTTAGTTCCCCCAAGAAAGTCTAGCCCCACCCTATGGCTGCGCTTTCTTATTTACTTATTATTATTATTATTATTATTATTATTATTATTATTATTATTATTGAAGTAAAAAGATTGTAGTAAGTAAACCGAATATCGCGAAAAGCGAGATTCTTGCAGTCACGAACTCTTAATCCCACACTATTGTTACAATGATTAAGCTGCAGAAATATGCATCATAATGTTTCAGGGCTACTTTCTACGAAGAAATTAGACAGCAGGTTGGCGTACAGAATAGAAACGAATGCAAATTAAATTTACTGTTTACAGCACAACTCAGAGACCTCTTCTCACTACAGGTCTTGGATCTATCAATATTCTTTAAAAATAAAACAAAAACAAAAAATTTAAACAGATGGTAGAAAACTACGAAGCTCTCCTTACCTGGACGCGCGGAGAGAGCTCCCGATAGGTTAGCGTAGCATCGATCCGATGTGTTTGCTGATGAATGGAAGCTAGGGTTAAGTGAAGGTGCCTATGATTTGAAATCATTCCAAGTTTTTGAAGGGAAGACGGACTGCAGCCTCTGCCATGTTGGAATTTCAAACCCAAAACAGCTGCTTGGAAGGAGCCAGCATGCCAGAGGCTGAGCGCAGGCGCAGAGCGCCGCCGAGCCAAATTCAAATCACTTTCACACTAAGAGCCAAAGATCAGTTTTCAAAGGAGAGAGGGAGAAAGAGACGCAGGCGGCCGCGCGGCCGGGCGTCGGGAGGCAGTGGCGAGAGGCGGGCGTTGGAGCGCGGCGGGCCGGGAGCCCCGGGAGGGAGCGGCGGCGCGGGCCGGGGCTGCAGGGGGAGCGGAGGCGGGAGGCGGTGAGCGGCGCCCGGCCGCGGGCTGGGAGGGCGCAATGGCCGGCCGCCGGGTCATGTTACACGGCCCGGGCCTCGGCGGCCGCCCAGCCTTCCAGCCGCGCTCCCGCGGCCCGGAGGGGGCCCCGAGGTCATGCCGGCGCGCGGGGACGCGGAGCTCGGCCCAGCCCGCGCGCGGGGAGCGACCCGCCCCCGGGGGAAGCGAGCCTGGGTGTCCTCGCGCGATCGCGCGCCCCTGAGGGCCTCTCCCCGGCCCTCCGGTCACCACTGTGGCCAGGCCAGCCCTCCCCGCCGCGGGGCGCACGGGACGGTTTGTGGAGCCAGGACCTCCCTTGGTCTCCGAGGCCTCCAGCACCAGCCTGAAAATGACTTTATCTGCTAGGGAGAGGCAAGTTGGGGAGGCAGATCAGCTTGAACCCACTTCGCCGCCGCCGCGATGTGCGGTCCCCACTTGAGCTCCCTGGATTCCCTCCCTACCTCCCCCAGGCGGCTCCGGCAAGGGAGAGCAGCGCCCGGGGGCCCTGGGTGCCGGCTTCTGGTGCGCAGGCAGAGACCCTGGGCTTCAGCTTTCCCAGCCCCCCGCTATGGAGCAATCTGGGGACCCAGGAGAAGGAAGAGAGTCGGGGCTTTGTGGTGCTCAGAGCTGAGGAAGAATGAAATGTGCAGTTGAGTGTGTGGCTTGTATCCCAGGGAGCAGTGCCGTGCTGATTGTCTGTGGCTGAGATAGCCTTTTGTTCGCAACATAAGGTTTAAGAAACACACACACGTTTTCTGGGGTCTCTTGTTAGATGTAAATGTGCTGCATCCAGACGCTTACTATGCAGTGTAAGCTCAGTTGGTTTACTAATCACCCCGCCCCACCCCCAAACAATCAGGATCATTTGAATGGGAACCTCATTCAGACTTCTAGGCTGAGAGGATTGCCTTCAACCTATTTCATCCTAGACTAGCCAACCATCCAACTGAGATAATAAAGCAAACAATAACATTTGATCATGATGTCTACGAGATAATGTGCCCTGCAAAGTTCTTAAGGAATTGTAATGAGAGAAAGAGAGAGTTGGGTAATAATTTCTCTTCATTTTCATTAAATATGACTTTAATAGATAAATGGTGAGTTTATACTTTGGCCTAGTGGACATTCAGTCCTCTATATTTCAACTAAGCCAAGAACGAAAGAGGCAAATTATGTATTCGACCAGGAGGCTATCTAGCTGAAAATGTTACTTTGAAGGTTGGAGCTGAGAACACACTTGTTTAGGGAGAATGCCCTTCCTCACTGTCCGAATGCCTGGCAGCTTCTCAGCTGGGGCTTTAATAGACGAAATAGCAGCTCTCATAAAAAGCCAAACATATACGTAGAAATTAATTTCACTCTTCATTTGAGATTTTCTTACATCTATCACAATAAAAAAATTAAATGGTTAAATCTGGGCAGATGATAATTCGAAAGCAATGACAGTGGCATGCAAAAAATATTTGTAAGGAATAAGATTTCTATTTGGAATAGATCTTGACCTTCTGTACTTTTTTTTTAAAAACAACACAACTTTATTCTAGGCAACAGAGAACATTGAGACCCTTTACATTTTAGAAGACAGCTTTTAAAACAATACTAAGAAAAGTTGTTCATTGAGTTTTACTACGAAGAAATAACTGTAGGAAAGTTTATGCGAATCGCTGTTAGAGAATGTGCAGATCTTTTGTTTTTTCAATCTTCATATCACTTCTAATTTCGCTTATTACCCATTTGTCCAGACACGCAGAAGTCCTCTGCACGTATGTAGATGCTCTATGCCACTCAGGCTAGACTGTTCTGTTCTTGTGTACTGAAAAAAAAAACAAAACAAAACAAACAAACAAAAAAAAACAGGCCTAAGAGCTAATCAACCTTCAACACTAAATTACTAGGATGGAAATTAGAGATCCTGGTCTAGCCCAGAATACTAATATATATATATACATTTGTGTGTGTGTAAAATATATATAATGTATATATATTATATATATAATATTGTAATATAAATTACACTAGTCACTGGACAAAAATACAAAGCATTGTGATGGCACACTTAGGGCAATTCACTAAAAAAATCTGAAACAAAATAATCCTTATCCTTAAAAGGGGAAAAGAAAAACCATGATGAGCAGAAGTTCATTAATAGATAGCGAGCACTTTCTCCAATTTCCTTATGTATTCATTAAAAGATTATTAAATCCATTGTTCAACCTACCAATGGATATAATTTAAATGTGAAGTCATAAAAAGGGAAAACTATTCAAGTGAGCACTACATATATTTACAGAGTTTTAAATGCTCCAAAATCTAATATACTTCAGAGGGAAAGGGTCTCACATAAAATCATATGCATTATGGAGTCACATAAGCAATAAAAATCCACAGAGGGCTTGTCACTAAAGGATTTCTAACTTTTACTTTTATGTATAAGTAAAAGTTGCTTTTCTCCAATTACTTTATATAAAATAATTTTAAAAATGTTTTTCAAATGTTGATGGCCTTGTCTGTCATGTTTACATTTTTTATAACAATCTCTTTAGTTATGAGCTAAGAATAAATAGCATTGTAATGGTCATTCCCATTTATCATTAAAACTTGCAATTCTTCTCTGGTTGCAACAGATTTCCTTCTCTATGATGTGCACTATATAACTGTTCTTGCTAAAAGATAACAATTAAAAATTGAGGGTTAAAATAGATTGGTTTTCTAATCAGGGCAACAGTGAATTAAGGTAGAAACAACTTCACTTGTTTTTCCTGTTGGGCTGGTCACACTCTGTACTTCATCTTTATGTTTGAAATTTTAGAGACATTAAACAAGTTGCATTTCTACATGGTATATTCTGGCTAGGGCATTTTAAGAAAATGAGAAGGAAATGAGCCTATTGTTCTCTTTCGGGATGAGTATGTGACCTGCCAAATGTGAAGTGTGTCTCTCAAACTGAGACAGAATTCTACTTTTCCTCCTCCTCATCCTCATGGAAATCTAAGCAATGACAAAATAGAAAAGGGAGACAATAATCAGGAGATAACTGAATGTGATTTTGCAGATAGTGGTCTCCTGACTTGCTCCAGATGAAGGGGGAGTCTGAGCTAGGGAGGACACATGATGGGTACTGAGGTCACAGACAGGAAAGCAAGATGACTTCAAGCACAGGTGGGGAGAGGAAAATAAATATTAGATGCTATACAGAAAGTCAAGCATAGTGGGCTACTGTTTACAGTTATCATAAAACACTATATGTAATATAATTTTTAACTACTATATTTTAATCTGGAACTTATTTTTCAGATTTTTTTTCATGAAATAAATTAGTAACTTCTTCTAGGCAATCTAGATCTTAAGTAAGTCTTGCAGTAATGAAACTTGCCATGCAATAATTTTAATGCATTTTTAAATTGAATATTATTTAAAGGATCATTATCTACACTTGAATTCAGCTAAGATGACTCAGAAGTTTTTATACAACCCCTCTTCCCATGAGAAGCTAGTGTGGACCTTGACCTTATTGAGTAAAATCACTGAAATTGTTCAGAATTACACTTGAATGAAGACACTGTCAAATCATGTTAGGATGCTTCATGCATATCCTTACTGCCCCAGCACATGCTTGAGAGTTCACCTGAAATATTTTCTTAGGTATGCAGAGATGTATTCTTCTGACAATAGGTGATAGTGTATGCTTTTCATTCACATATATTTGAAGTATCTGTATGTTTGCTTGCTACCTCTGGTTTTGCATGGTTCTCAATTTCATTCAGAAAGCAGATACTGAGTACTTATTGTGGCTAAAGATATTGTGCTAAAATTGCAGAATATTGAAACAAAACTGATATTAAAACATGTTATGAATAAAGTCAGATAAATGTAGGCCCAAGTATATGCTATAAGTACCTTTGGAACCGGTTTCTGATGCCGATGATTGCCTTCTGTTCATGGAGAGGGACAGCTTTTCTGGACTTTGTGGTCTCATTTCTCTTCCAAATCATAAACACAGTGGTTTGCACGTATTATCCTATTTCTCCCCTCTGCTTCTCTTGCCTTTCTGTCCTCTGCTTAAATTAGCCCCTACCTCTGCCCCTTGTATAGATTTTTCAACATTTACCTCCTTTAATTTAGGGACCATTCTCTCAGGCTCTCAATTAGAATCACTTATATCTTTCTGTCCCTTTACATCTGTTTAAAAACACCTCTATGTTTGACTCTACCATTAGACTGCAAGCATCCTGAGGACAAGCATGAATTCATCTTATTTTTTTTAAATCAAATGCCTTAATTAATACTGGAAATTGTAACTGTTTACCAGAAATGAAAAATTTCATGGTAGAAGGAGTGGATATGAACAGCAAACAAAGATTGTGAGATGTTTACTAGAAACATGGTATTACACTCTGCCTGTATCTCTGTGACACACAGGCTGGCTGAGAAACGTGTGGACAGAAGAAATGTTGATGTATCATAGAGTAGCTGGAGAGGGGCTCTAGTGAAGAGGGTCTGCATTTCAATAGATAAGTAACAAGAAGTCTGGAAGGTTTGTAAGCAAGAGGTTTATGTGGGCTTAACTCTGCTTTGAGAATATGTTTTTGTATTCATATTCATTTTGAGAATATGAATACAAAAACAGAAATGGGGAAACAAACTGGAAAATTATTTATTTGTCTACTGTTTTTGGTCCTTCAAACTGTCACTGTTTCTGGAATGTTTGATAATATGCTTCTTTGCCCCCCCCCCTTTTTTAAAGAGAGGGTCTATTTGTATTGATTGCTCAATACTCCATTTTCATTTTGTAATATTACAAAATGTCATTGTGTTTAAAGTCATTCATTTAACATCAAAGACTTAAAAAGGGACAATACATTGGAATTGAACCTTTTTTCCCTTAAGCTGAATGTATTCATTCTACTCACTTTTCTGCTTCCCTCCCTGCCCAGCACTTTAAGCCTAAACGAGATACCATTTTAAAGAGAAGTAATGGGTGAAAATAAGGAAAATTCTTCCCTGGTATCTGTCTGTTCAAGCAGAGCATACAAAGTGAAGTTGGTTTTGAAGCACTGAATACAGCACAGACACACATTTCCTTCATTTAAAGTATATTAAAGTTTCTTAAACAGGGCTTTTAATTCATTTAAGACAGCATTAGGTTAGGTGGGCTGTTGGTGCTTTGAATTAATGTGCAAGCTGTTAATCTCCATAGACCTGGATTTAAAATTAGACAAAGCAATAATTAGTTTGGCACCATCATTTCACTACCCAGAGGGTAATAATGTAGGTCATAAAATACTACAGCCTGGCACAAGTTTTTTTTTTTTTTTTTTTTCTTCTTCAACAAAACAAGGACCTGGTATAACTTGGTATAAAAAAAAATGCACGTGTGCACATGCACAACATACACACACATACAGAGAGAGAAACACCTCTCTCTCTCTCTCTCTCTCTCTCTCTGTGTGTGTGTGTGTGTGTGTGTGTGTGTGTGTGTGTTTGATTCCTACTGGAAAACACAATGGTGTTGCTTTTGATGTATACTTCACTATTCCTAAAGCAACAGAGTTTCAGGAATTCTTATCAGATTTTCCTAGGTTAAGGTGAGACTCTCTCCCTTCCGTGTGATACAAAGAAACTGTCCTTGCTTCTCTCCATGGCTGGGTTTTTCTTGTGCTTAGTCTTTCTTCTCTGTACTATTGTTTTTCATACTGCGTTTATCCTTTTGCTCACAGAATTAAGATTATAATTTTTCATTGAATTCTTATTTTTTTCTGTATTTTCCTCATCAGTTTGTCATTTCATTACATTGAAAGGCTGGTTTGCTATAGATAATTTTAACATATAAAAGTGCTGCTCTGAAATAAGTGCTTACCATACATACCTGGATTTGTTTTCATGGAAAATGACTACTGGCAATATTAATAATTCAAGAAGAGAAACAATGAAAATACAGAGGCATTACATTTGGAAACTTCCTGTCAATCATCCTTGCCAGATTCCTATTTGAACATTCTAA
Organism: Lophiomys imhausi; assembly: GCA_907164525.1. Lineage (NCBI taxonomy): Eukaryota > Metazoa > Chordata > Mammalia > Rodentia > Muridae > Lophiomys > Lophiomys imhausi. Next base: position 38,031 of record CAJQZJ010028164.1, on the reverse strand, counting down.
AAATGAGGAAGACATTGGGTCTAGCTTTAAGTCTGAGTAATAGTTTTCTGTTTCCTTACACTGTTCACCTCAACTGAGCTTTTAAAGCAGAGGTATCCTGGGTGTCTCTATATAGCTTAATATTTGAAGCCATGGGAAAATGCTTTAATATTGAATTGAAAATATATTTCATACAATATACATGTGCAGACTTTCTGTTTTACATAATGTAATATGCAAGCACCTGTTTGTATCTATAGAGACTGTTCAATGTATCAGATGAGTACATTCACAAATCATTTAAGTTGAGCTGTTCAAGTGATGTGAGCCACTGATACAAACTTGCTAATGATAATTATAGAACTGATGCTGATTTAGTCATTTCAAAAAAGCCACGGAGGCATAATTAGTGTCTGAATGGCCTCAATATTGCATTATTAGGAGGCTAGGGTGAAACTTAAAATGAGAGCATCAAGGCTGATAGCAGAAAAGAAAACATGAAATACATACATAATTCATTCTGTGATATTATAAAGGTTTATAACCAGAAACAATAATTTGCAGAAAGCATTCCATATATTGGAGCCAACTGTAATCATTTGGCCAACCTGTTAAAGATCAAATAGTATACTCTTAGCTATTCTCAGTGGTATCTTTGTAATAAAGTAGCAGCAAACAGACATTGTTTGACTCTGGTCACTTTTAAAGAATGTTCAGTTTATCAGTAGGGACTTTAATCTCAACCTTAATAGAGTACAAAAGCACCCTTGTTCCAGTGCTGCTCTCCTTAAGGCCACAAGGCATGTGCACTTTTTTTTTTTTTAAAGACAAAATAAATAAATAAAATAAAAATTTCCTATTCAGAATACTAAGGATTGTAATTTTTCCCCAGAGTGTTTGCATTCATCTTTCCTTTTCAGAGGCTGTCTTCCCCCTCTTTTCTTGCTGATAGCATGAACGATCTGCCATACTTCACAACCATCAAGTGAATGAAGACATACAGAACATTAATAAAATATTTCCTGCTGGGCTTGCCATTATCAAATGACCTATTATACTGATTGGTTTGAACCTTTTGGCTGAAAAGCCACTCATTTTTGGTACTATCACCTATCAAAAGGCAATCAATATGAAGACTGGTGCCTGGATCATGGAAAACAGAAATAAACTGTACTCTTAGCCGTTCTCTTTTCACATTAGAACAGTATCCAGGCCACCAGACAAAGGCATCATTGCATATCATATGTCTACTATCTAAATAGCTCTTTTGGTCAGTTAGTAATGGCTGTTATTTTAGTTTCCCCAAATGACAAGGTCTGAATCCATGCATGAGGACTTCTGAACTGCCATAACTATTGTCCTTTATTTTCCAGAGAGTTGCCTAGCTCTCAGAACAATCATAGTCCCAAATAACTAGGAAGAGAGAGAGAGAGAAAGCCTGGCAGCCAGGATTATTATTAATGGCAATTAAACAAGTGCAGAAACAAAATGAACCCTTGAATATGGGGGTAGGAGTTGGTGCATCACATATATTTCATAAGATCAACTACACAGAAAGAGAAATGCATCAAAGACAGGTACATTACCAAATCCCACCCTAGCATAGGTAACAACTCACAAAACCTGGAAACCGATAACACACTGTAGAGCCTGCATGCAGCTCAACAGGTTAGACAGTGTCCTTTCCAGGCGACTCAGCTGGCTTAAGTCTCTTCAATTATGCCCATATCCACTTTTATCAATATAATATTTCACAAAATTAGGGTTGGCTATATATCACAATGGATGTGGTGAGGACACATACACACACACGACAGAGAAAGTGAGGCACACACATGAACACAGAAACACATAGACATAGACATAGGACAGACACACATACAGACATGGACATAGACACTAGAAAACATAAACAAGACTTACTGCTATGATCTCTAATCGAATTTTGCTGTCTAACATTTAGTTAGTTCAAGATAATCTGTTTTTTGAGTTACCCAGCTTAGAAGTCTCCCTTCCTTTCTTCTCTGTTGGTGTGGGTACAATGTCCTGTTTTTTATATAAAGTCTGTGGCTCTCTGGTTGTGTTCTGTTTTTACTGAGACTTAATTCACTGTTAGGTTTTGTGCCTAACTGAGGTTTCCTCAGGTGTATCATAGAAGGAAAGCTTAATGATCTAAAATACCTCTGCCTAAGGTATTCAATACTTATGTATTCATGTTTTCCTTGGCCTCTGAAAAATGTCTCACCCCTTTGTCATCCCTGGGAGCCTTACAACTTTTGCATCTTTTTCTACACCATGGTCCATGTTAGTTCTTTGGAAGTACATCTTCAGATCTACCTCATTCTGTAGAGATCGCATGCATCCCTCGCTCATATTCCAAAGTGCACCAAACTTACCACATCCTTCTTTTAGAATAAAGGACTATATTGGTAAAAATTCAATGACACTTACAGCTTAAAGGGAGATCTAAGTATGAGATAAAACTAAGCAATTCTTGATCAGTCTAAGTTCTATATCTCCTACTATATTCAGAATCAAAAGTTTATCAATCAATATAAACCATATTTACTAAAATAAACACAATAGCATATCTAGTTGACATATTGTCCTTCTTAAACTAATAAAAATAGAAAAAATAAAGAAAAAAGAAAGGAAAAGAACATATCATGACTAAGCACCATTCTTCCATGTTTATGTCCAATATTCTTCCTCCACCGCTTTCTTTTCTGATTCTCCTGTTTTCTTCACTCTGGAAGAAATGTTTAGTCTTTCCTTGTGTTCTGAAAATAATATTTCACTCACCTTGTATTTTTCCTACACTGTTATTTATTCACGAATTCTCTACACACTTAAGGCTTTATAACTTTAACTTTAAAGAGACTTCTCCCCTCAAAATTCTTTGTCTTTTCACCCTTGTTTCCCAAGGTTGTTTGCTTTTATGCTTGAAATTCAGCTTTGATATTTTTGAGTCGTCTTCTTCCTAAATGAAACAAACCCTCAACTAGAATATTATTCACATAAAATGCTGTGGGAAAAGTGATCCAAGAGGTCCATAATAGTTTGGAATTCAAAAGGTGCTATGAGATCAGTTAATATCTCAAAGTGTGATCCTGTGAAAACATCATATTAATATGCTAGTGTTATGGAAATCTTCAGAGAGAAAGATTTCAAGGCCTTTCATGAGAGTAGCATAGCATTACCCATTCCAAACACTGAGCTAACGAGTATTTACAACCAGTTGCTGAACATTATTGCAGGTACAGACCACTGCAGCACAGAGCAACAAACTCCTCCATGATGCTTGTTCTTCACTCTTCTGAGTATTTCAGTATTTGCATTTCCAGCATCCTAGAAGTAATCTTCATGAATGAACAAACTAGAATTTGTCCTCTATTTAGTTTGAATATTTACTTGAATTTCATGTTGTATTGGGACACACTGTTGGCACAGATTTTAGTTTAAAAAAACAGAGTTGCAAAGGGTATAAATAATTTCTGACACAGAGAGAAACCCAGTGAAATGCACAGACAGTGATTCTATCCTGATCTATCTTTCTCCAAAGTGTTCTTTTCTTCCACTTCCTGAAGCTGGCTTTGCTCTTATTCTCTCCTGAACTTAACTCTTGTATGGACATACCTAGAATTAGTGTTATGACTACTAGGGAATTGCCCAATATTTTTCAGGATTGTTCAGGCAAAGTGTCCTGTCCTAATTAGATTTGAAGTTATTCACTCATGTTGTAAAGCCATGCTGACATGGGGTGCAATGGTGTTCTTCTTGGTTATTGTTCCATTAGACTAACATGTTCTCTCTCTGCTTTTTAAAAAGGTCTGCCTCTTATGAAACTATTGGGGGATGGAAGGTCACTAAGTTATTCAAAATATTTTTTCAATCATTATTCTTGATTTGTTTGGAGAATGTTTATATCCAAATTGTGTTTCTCAATAACTAAATGTACCCTTATTTTTTCTTACTACTGATCCAGTCATTCACATTTCAGTTGATCAGATTTGACCATGGCTTAGATAATTTTTCCATTTTATCATCTTCTTTTCTTTCTTCTTTATATTTCCTATAAAAATGGCATTCTTAAACTTCAGTCATAATTTTCAGAGCATAAGGATATATAGTGCAAACCTAACTCAGTTGTAAAGTTAAACTGGAAGCAGAATTAAGTATACATGGTGTAATGTATTATATTATACATATGCAAATTCATATAATATTTCTAAGATATTTAAAAACATTAATGTACTTTAAAAAGTGGAAAAGGACTTTTCTTCATCAATAAACAGTAGAACAAAGATTAAATATTAGTCTACAGATAAAATTTAATGCTTGGAAATATGCTTAATACAGGCAATACTTCTCGAAGCACTTTCTAAACTTTTTATGTTTTATTCATCTGGGAAATTTGTTGGATCTTTTTCCTGATAACTAAATCAGAATTATTTTTCAAACACACACATACACAAAAAGAGGGGGAGGGGCAAGGCAGAGATAGAGAGACACAGACACAGAAACAGAGACAGAGAGAGGATATTATCTAGTTTCTAATGTTTGAATGTGGCATTATTGCTATTTTAAGTTTTGAATCAGGTCTCACAATGTAAACCAGACTGACCTTACACTTTCTAATTCAAACTGCTCAAACCCATGAGCAATCTGCTTAGTTTCCCAAGTGCCAAGATCAGTCACATGCCACCACAAGTAGCTAATGATTGCAGTTTTTACTTTTTTTTTTTTAACTTTTTTGACTTTTTCAAAACAGGGTTTCTCTGTGTATCCTTAGCTGTTATGGACTCACTGTGTAGGCCAGGCTGGCCTGGAACTCACAGAAATACACCTGCCTCTGCCTCCTGAGGGCTGGGATTAAAGGCATGTGCCACCATGCCCAGTATGATTGTAGCTTTTAATAACATATTTGGATGTATATTTATCTTTGCTAAACAGATGTATATGTAGCCTATTTTTATAATACATGTGTGTTGTGAGATTTTTATGAAAACCGTTAAGTAACTGCCCCTAGAGGCATTGCAGATGTGACTGCTGTCACATGTGCATCAGTAGGTGGCAGAGAGAAGAGAGGCTATGTCTACATTCAGTTTTCTGATCTATGAACACCTGAATGAATAGTAGCCTAACATTCCTGGGAGAAAAGCAAGTTGGATACAAACATCACTTTGGCACCAGGACAGGAAACAAACCAGAAACTAGAAGAACTCTGCCTGGTCCTTGATGTGGGGTTGTGGTTGACCCAGCTCTGAGGGAGTGTGAGAGAGCCAGCCCTGCCTTCTGTATGCTATGTGGTAGTGTTAGCTAGGGAGAGATTCCCTCCCCACTATTGGCTGGCCAAGATGGGGTCTCAAGGCAGGAGAGCTGTCCTTGCCCCTCACATGCTGCAGCACTCGAGAGAGCAGGCCTTGCACCTTTCCTGGATAGCACACTACAGCTTGTCCTGGCTATGGGTGTTGTGGGTGAGCCAGACCTGAGGGAGTAAGTGTGGGAGAGCCACCCCTGGCTAAGGAGAGATGCCCTCCCCTCCCTTTTGCCTTCACCACCATTGGCCAACAGAAGGGAGCTCTGGCCCAGATGGGGTCACAAGATCAGTGTCTGCCCCTCACATGATGCAGCATCTGGAGAGCAGGTCCTGTACCTTTCCATAGTAGAACTGGCCATGCAAGTGGGGATTGCTGGTCCAGAACCAGGGATTTGAGTGGGCCCACCCCAACATCTACCCCATGGATAAACTGCTGGAGTGCAAGAAGAGGTCAGTTCTACAATCCAGTACTGCAGGATCCCCATAACACAGGGCAGTTACAGCATATCTAAGAAGAGTTCCAGTGAGGTTCCAGTACTGATGGAGTAGTGGAAATCAGGGGCCTCTTAACCAGACCATGGAGTCATTATAATGAGCAAGCAGAATGTGTGGACAAAGGGGAATATTGTGGGACATACTGAGATACACTGCAGTTTCCTCAATGAGCTGTTATTTTTTATGCTGGGGCAGATTGCGAGGGTGGAGGGTGGGTCTGGGGGGAGATGGAGAGATGGGAAGGAACAGGGTGTATGATGAGAAATTCACAAAATAATATTATTTAATTAAAAAAAGAAATGCAAGTTGACAGTCTTTCAAACTTGTGATAAAAACCATCAAGTAAATTTTCTTCTTTACTATTATCAGAATGAAATTTTGTCTAAAAGCAGCATTATACTTATCAGAAGCATTATTACTGTGAGACAAAATTTAGTGTCAATTTTTCTCATTTTCCTGTAACTTTTCGCCTTTATTTTCTGCTGTTTTTCTTCTTCTTCTTGACATGAGCTTATCTTCTTACTTCAATTATTCTTTAAACAACTCTTCACATAAGAGATATGCACAAAAACATATTTTGAAGGAAAAATGTTTGATTCATGTAAACTGAAAAGATGAGTATACATAGCCTCAATCAAAGCATGTTTGGTATGACTCAGAACTGAGCTTGTATTTGCCACCTCTTTCTTATCATTATATTTTCAAGAAGATGAGTTAATGGAGGTACTCTATTTATAGCTACAGGAAATGACGTCATATCAACACTGAATGTTCAATGTTTGCCAGAGCCATGTGATACTAGACATTTGATGGCCACAAGTAAATAAATACATGAAGCCTTCAGATATTGGAAATACATTAGGGAAGTTCTATTCACCAGTCAATCTCTCCTGGGCAGATGTCTGTCTTTTAGTTTAAGTGAACGTGCCAGGATTTTATTCTATAAGATTGTACCTTAATTCATCTTTGTAACCTAGAAACAGAAGTGAGGTAGGATTTGAACTAGCAACAGCAGTCTCCTCTGTGTTCTACCCTGTGTCAATTGCTATGGTCCCATATAATGAAATAGATTCAGGGCATAGATGGTGGAAGTGACTCAGGAGGATGTGATCACTGTAGAGGAAAGTCATTTGCTTCATTTTGCAGGTTTGCGCTGTAAACCTTAGAATATTTGGCATCTGCGTGCTTGTGAAATTGTCTTATTACCTTGTGAGTTGGCACCATGCCATGTTAGCAGATGGATGTTAGGTATGCCAGAAACATGGTCCATGTATCATTTTTGAACATCGGTGTCTAGAAGTGTATGATATTTTAACTGCATATTTGTGGCTTGTTACATACCTCGAGAAAACACTGGTGTGCACAGGGGTCTATCACCTACTAGTTTCTCATCCTGAGGAACAAAACCTGATGCTGAGTTTCACACTCTTGATTGTTCTATTTCCATTCAATTCATATTAATTACTGAAAACTTTTTTCCAAAAAATATAGGTAAGGTAATTCTCAGGCAACATGACACCAAAAAGAAAAAAAAAAAGATATATGCTCTGTGAAACATGAAAAAAATTCCTTAATGGTCCTAAATATAAGTTTGATAATGATTCCTATGTCATTAAAAGTAACAGCATAGTGTTACATATTCATGTATATACCTCACAGATTACTGTGCAAAGGAAATATGGCATTATGAAGGAATGGGGACACTTTATTTGTGAACTGGCTAGAGAAAAACTAGCTTCTTATTGCATATCACAGTTATAAGTTGAGTAATGCTAAGGCTCAGTTTAGACATCAGGAGATCTTGTTTCTGAGTGCCTCATGCAAGATTAGTAGTGAGCTCTTGTTATGGCAGAGTTACTTTCTTATGTACTGGAAGAGGCTAGGTGTTCATGAACTCTTCACCAGGTAGAAACGGAGTGGGGCAATTTGGACACATCTATTCTGTCCAAGAAAAATGAGAGCCCGAGAATGGCTTTGGTGGTTTTAGGGATTATAGACAACTGATCTAGACCACACGGGTCCCAAAGTGATATTCTGAGTGTAAATTATTTAGAATGACTCTGTCCCTAGGTCAGTGAGAGTTGACCATGTGTTTGCTCAGCTCTTTGTTTCATATTGGCTGTGGTCTTTTGTGCCTAGAGATTTGTGACATCATTCCACTTGATTTGTGTTCAAATAAAGTTAAAAAACAAGCATGTGGAAAAAGAGAAAAATCTGAAAGTGCTTCCTAACCTTCCATGTGTTTAACTTCTTTGCTGTATTAACATACATGATCAGGTTATTGTGTACCACTGACATCATCACAATTTCTAAATAACAGAAATTGTGATCCCAGACTCCTTTACCAAGTTCTCTAATCTAAAGTTGACACAATTTAAACTGAGCTTCTTAGCTGTTTTTCAGAAAATACCTTTGTGACTATTCCACACCAAGTCTGTCTCTTTCTCTCCCACCAGTGAGTCAGTTCTATACACAGTGAGTGGGTGGGAGGAAATGAAGTGCAGCATGAAGAATATGTGACTTTGTTCTCATGTCTGAGATCTCCTCGCAATTGGAAGTTTGGCACATACTGAGAAATCAATGGTCTCCAGTACTTTTGAAAAGACCTTTTATTGTATCAGAATATTTGTAATCATTGCTCACTTTCAAAAATTTTATCATTTTTATTTAGTACTCCAGTTTTAATCCATTAATCCCTTTAATCTTTGTAGCATGCTTATATTAGAAACACACAAAAGTGGAGGAAAATCCATGTTTTGCATTTATCTCTGTTTAATTGATGAAAATTTCATCTGACAAATCAGCACTACCTTAACTGGTACAAGGAAATCCAAATGATAAATATGTTGGAATGAAATAATTTCCCAAATTTATTATCACCCTTAAAATTTTTTAGCAATAATTCTACAAAAATACATTTATTAGGGTAATAGGTTGAATTTCACATTAATACAATAAAATGCCCCCTTCTAAGAAATTAGTTAGATGAAAAGATAAAATGATAGTAATTACTGAATTAGTGTTAACATCCAAGTTTAGAGAAATATTAAGTGTACTGAAAGTGAATTGGCACTGATTAGTGCATTAAAGTATCATAATGATAAGTGTAAAGACAAATTGCATTAAAACTGCTAGTGGAGGATATCTTAAATGAACTGGCATCACATATCAAGTTGCTATCTGCTTTGACATATTAGTTGTTATTTTCCTGTTAGGAGTACCTCAGGAAAAGAAAACAAGGAAAGAATGGAAAGGGTTGGTATACACCTACTTTGTTCATATACTCTTGGTAATAAGCTCTATACTCATTATATTATGTCAGAATATTCATGAAATGCTGCAAAGCTCTACAAATCTGGTAGAAAAATATCCATTTGTTTCTTTCTATAAGGCCCCTGCCCTCCCATTATTTGTGACAAGAGTTGCATATTGACATAACCATTGCCAGTATCATTCTAAAGGTTCTACTAACAGTTCTTGTTGTTTTAATGTGTCTGCACTGATAGGTGGATAATAGCGTCCAGAATGACATAAGTACATGTAGACTCAGTAGTAACTGTGTGATGGTTTCATTGTCAATACTGAATAGTAGATATGCACACCGATGAAATTCTGGCTGTGTTGTTCTAATGGGAAATGAACCTCAGACACAACTCTAGTAGCCTCCACAGGACAATTTCTTATGATTCCAAAATTATCATATTTAAAAGAATCCTGTATTTATTGACAACTCAATACTCTGTATTCCTGTAGTACATTTATGTAGTCTGGAATTAGTATATTATTCATTGATGTTTGCACTGTTTTAGAATTTATAAAGCCTCAAGACTACACTTTCAGGGATCATTTCTATAGTTTGTTACTGGAATTTATAAAGCCTCTTCATCTATCCTAGTCTATTAAAAAAGGGGGCGGAGAAAGCACTTGAGGCTCATAGGAAATAAGTGACTCATCTAAGATCCCATAGCTTGGAGAGTAGCACAGAGTGGACTTGACATCTTCTCACTCTGAGTCCCAAGTTTACTCCAAACCCAAAACATTTTCCCTGCAGAACATTAAGGTTATGTTTGAGGGTAAGATAACTGGTTCCCTAAAGTTTAATTATCCTTAGGGAAAATAGTTAACGACTTCCCATAAACAAGGAAAATTCTTGATATTTTCCTTCTGGAGCATGAGGAAAAGAGAAAATAAAGCCCATATTGTTTGTAATCCAGTGTCCAACTCACTGCACTAGTCAACAGATATTATTAATTCCTCACAAACATGTTTTTGTTATTACTTATATTTACTACTCATTATCTATTTTGATGTTTATATATCTTGACTTTCTTCTAATCTTAGCTTGCCTGTTTAATTTCTTGGGGGAAAATACTTTTCAATTTTTTTTCACTCTCTGTGGAGGCCAGAAAAATGTCTCAGAATGAATGTGGAAATGAATGATGCTAGAAAAAGCTTTTGAATACATGAAAACCTAATGATTCAATATGGCACTTAATTAAACTATTGGAAGTAATTGGAACCCATTATAAGTGACTATTCTAGAGGACATGAATAACTAAAAATCTGATTTTTTTCACTTAAATTCCAATTAGTAGTAGTGCCTTTGAATCATGATGCCAGTACTTTGTTAGCTTATTCAGTGATGCAGAAACTCCTTACTTTTATGGCATCTCTTATATTTTTGCATGTGTAGCTCTTTTGTTTATTTTGTACCTCCCTCAAACAAATATATTTACTTATTTTCAGAGACACGAGGTTGACATGTAACTGAGGTATTTATGGTTATGTGTTTAGTTATTAGCATAAGAACTATTAAAATATTTGATGAGTTTTACAATTTTTTAAATTACATTTATTGATTTGGTGTGTGTGTGTGTGTGTGTGTGTGTACGCATGCACGTGCACCAAAGCACACATGTTGAGGTCACAGGATAACTTTTGTGAGTTAGTCCTCTCCTTCACCATATGGATCAGATATGGGACATCAAGCTTGGCAGCAGGTGCCTTTATCTGCTAAATCATTTCTTCATCCCTTAATTACTTAAATTACTTAAATAGATGTTATGTAAAATATGCAAGCAAATGCTGGAGAGATAACTCAGGAGTCAAAAGACTTATGCTCTTAAAGAGTACCTGAACTCTGTTCCATGCCACATGTAACTCCAGCTTCTGGAGACACAATACCCTCTTCTGATCTCTGAAGGGGTGAACACACACACACACACACACACACACACACACACACACACACACACACCCTAACACTGATAAAAATAAAATAAATCTCTAAAAATTAAAGTAAGCAAAGAGTCAAAGAACTTAGAGCAGTAACCGAGAGACAGGAGCTGATGCAGAGGACTTGGAGGATTGTTTTTTCACTGGCTTGCTGCTCATAGCTTGCCCAGACTGCTATCTTATAGCACCCAACACCACCAGTCCAGGGATGGCACCATTCACAAGAGGATGGATGCCCCCACACACATCAATAACTAATTAAGAAAATGGCCTACAGGCCTGCCTATAACCTACATTTTTTTTCAAATGGGGTTCCCTTCTCCCAAATAACTCTAACTTATATCAAGTTGACATAAAACTAGCTACTACACTATCATGTATAGAGGGGATTTAATAAAAAGAAAAGGAAAATAATGCATTCTGGGTACAAGTAGCAAATAGAACAAGGTCTGTTCTGTGCTAAATATAATGTGTACATTTCAAGTCAATATTTATGTATATTTCTGAGTTAGTTACTTTGTCTATTCTACTTGTCAATTGTGAAATATGAGAGCATCATATGCAGTTTTTAGGACTTCTTCACCTTTCTTTCTTCTTCTGTACCTGTAGTCACTCACATCCCAGTGGTATACGGTGGGTTGTGATGTCACTGAGAATAATGGCTTGAGTTGAAATATCCACCAACAGGACCTAGTTACTTCACAGACAACCAAGAGTTAGTTTTTGCTTTGACATTCTTAACAACAACAGGAAAAAAAGGTGTAACAAATGACTATCTGTACCTTGTACACTCTTGTCCCTAAGGGGAAAATGAGATTTGTACAAAAATATTAATTAAAATCAAGTGGCCAATGACTAAGAATCTGTGAGAACATCTTGCAAAGGGGCCACTCTCCTGGACCCAGAATCACCAGGACTTAATCAGAACTTGAGTACTTAGATAGCAGTTAATTCAGAAGGACAATGGGCAAGGGCCATGGAAGAGAATGGTTTCAGAGTTGGTGGTCATGAGGTTGAAAATCTTCTAGGCACTGGTCGACTGGAGGGCTCATTCCATTTCCTCAAGCAGAAAATAGGGAACTTTCTTATTCACTGGAAAAACAAAGTGTTTCAGCATTGTAATGTACCATAAATTCTGTTTAATTATTTGAGGGAACTAGTTTCCTAGAGAACTCCATGATTTTTTACTATTTCTAGACAAAAATAAACTACCATAAAGCCCCTGTGTGCCTCAGTGTGTAGAAAAGTATCCTTATAAGCAATTCATATAGTCTATGCATGAGGTTTCTTCTGTACAGAGAGATAATCACAGATATTTAAAAATGCATATTTAAATATGTGCTAACTCTAGCTTACAAGGCATTCTGAGTATGCAAGACATGCTAGAATTTAGAATGGTTGTGGTGAATAACAAAATACACATCTAGGCCTCAGTGAGATTATATGTAATCAATTGCAAATCTATGACTTTTGTAAATAAAATATCTATTCTTCCTTTCTTGTTTTTAGAAGGAGGAGACTGAGGCCCAAAACACATTAGTTTCTCTTCGTTGAAATAAAGTATCCAGCAGAAGTAACTTAGTGGAGGGCAGATTCACTTTGTTCAGTTTCAGACCATCATGGTGGGAAGGCGTGGGAGAGCAGAGCATTGCACTCTTCCAGCAAGCAGAGAACAGAGAACTGAACCCTCCTGCGCCCATTCTCCCTTATCTCCTCTATGTTGGGGCCTGACATTGTGGCTTTCACAGTCAGGATGGGTTTTCCTAAACCCTCAGTTAATGCCCTCTGCAGAGACTCTCATATGTGATCAGAGGAATACTGTAGTCTCCTAGCTGGATCCAAATCCAGTCAAGTTGGCAATGAAGAAAAACCAGTGAAGAAAGTTTGGATAATTATATTGTAAAACCAGTAGCCAAAGCTGTCTTCTGTCTCTAATAACTGTAAATGACTATAAATTTGGGGCTTGGGTTGTGATCACTGCCACAGTTCGTTTAGTCCTCCCTATACTCAAAACCACTGCTAACTTGTTTGCATATGTTATCTCACATGTTTATCCACAGATCCCAGAAAGATCCCAATGGCCATTTTATGGATGGACACTTTCTGAGGTCTTCTGACTAACAATGGCGGACTAGTTTGAATTTAATGTCTAACATAATGTCCATTGTTTGTAACGATGGAGGTTTTCACATACACTGAGATTTCCTTCAGGAGCTTATGATGAAAGAATGCACAAAAAATCTGACAGTTGGTGTGTGACAAAATGCTATGCATGCAATATCAAATACTGGCACAAACGTTGGAAGAACGACGCTGTGCATAAGAAAGCATGCAGAGCTGGCATGTGCTCCCAGAAAGAGTGCATGAGCGAGCAGCAGAGTGGAGAGTGAGCACGATGCAGGTCAGGAGAATGAGAGCCAGTGTTCATGAAGGAGGTTTAGAGTTGGAGCACGAGAATGCAGAGGTAGTGAAGGTAGTGTGTGTGTGTGTGTGTGTGTGTGTGTGTGTGTGTGTAAGACAGAGAGAGAGAGAGAGAGAGAGAGAGATTTGCAGTGCATAGGCATGTGTATTCATGTGGATATGGAAGACAGAGATTGGCCTGGGTGTCTTTACTGCCCTGAGTCTTCTGCGTTTAGATAGGGGTTCTCAGAGAACCTGGAGTTCACTGCTTGAATAGAGTATCTGGCCAGTGAATATCCCTAATTCTCCATTCTCAGAGACTCATCCACAGTGCTGAGATTACAAGTACACACAACCAAGCTAGTATTTTATATAGATGCTGGGGATCTGTGCTCAGGTTCTTATGCTTGAGGGGAGAATAGGTTACCCATTGAACCTATCTCCTCAGCTCTATAATCCCTTTTGAAAGCTATCACTATTACTTTAATTTCCCTAGTTGTAAAAAAGAAGGCATATAACTGCTCGTAGTTTATATATTTAACTTCTAATTGAGAAAATCAAGACACTGTGGAGGCTTATTGCAGAAATCAATGTATATTATATTACATTATATATATATATATAATTGTGACTAACAGCAGTCTTTTCATCTTAAAATTAAAAACTAAAGAAATGGGATATGAGTAAGTAGTCTCTCTTGTAGGTTTTAGCTACACAAATGTTTATTTTTTAGGGGGAGGAGAAAGCAGTAATTTTACATCTTTAAATAGCTAGAAAATTGGGAAGCAGTTGTTGAGAGGAAATGTTTAAAAGACCCATATTTGGAAGAGCAGAAGTAAAAGAAGGCTATGACTACACTTTTTTTTTTAAACTCATCATGGAAGTTTGTTCCTATTTTATTGACCTACCTTCTTCTGCAAAGGAAACTTCAGTAGCAGACAAGACTTAAATATCAGAGGGAATAGTAATAGCTGTATTAAAATGGAGCAACAACAAAAATAAAGCCTCATAGTCTGCAAAGGTGAGCACATTTGTTCCAGGAGATAGAAAACCCACATATTTAGCTCAGTCTTGTCTGCTAATATAAATAATACTGTATTCATAGGGTTTCTTATGATTTCTTGAACTAAGGGGCTATGTTGAGGACAGGTAAGGGCAATGAAACTGTAGCAATAAGGAATCCTTTTTTTTTTTTTTGAAGTTGTGTCATTTTTACACTATCAGAGTCATGTGGTGAGCCTTGGTGGCTGTCACCATAATTAGTGTCGCCATGTATTCCAGCAAGTTAACTACTTCTGCCATCTCTGTTTCCTGGTATTGTCTACCTGAAGACTATGTTCTGCTCCAACTATGGTAGAGTGGTTTCCCCGACTTACCTTCCTTCTGAGAAGCAGTTTGGAGTTGCTCTCAGAACAGCCGATAACCTTGCCTTTGACCACTTGACCAGTGAACTACCTGTAATGTGGCTGTAGTTTCAGAGGTAAATTGCATGCTTAGCGGTGCATACATGACAGGAAGTTAGTGGTGCATACATGACAGGAAGTTAGCAGTGCATGCATGACAGGAAGTTAGTGGTACATACATGACAGGAAGTTAGCGGTGCATACATGACAGGAAGTTAGCAGTGCATACATGATAGGAAGTTAGCGGTGCATACATGACAGGAAGTTAGTTGTGCATACATGACAGGAAGTTAGCGGTGCATACATGATAAGAAGTTAGCGGTGCATACATGACAGGAAGTTAGTTGTGCATACTTGACAGGAAGTTAGCAGTGCATACATGACAGGAAGTTCATTCAATTAAGCCATATGACTATTTTTTTTTCTTTTGTCTGAAAAGACATTTTTTTTCTTCACTGAAGCAGCCTTGTTAAGTAGAAGATGATGCATTCAGTGTTCTTTACTGTCAGGATGTTCAAGTCATGAGAATGTTGTCTTTGATATGATCCCCTGAAAGCATCTTTTCTGTATCGCTGAGATGTGGGTCTCTAGGGAAGTCCACTCTGTATTATGGAGCAGGTAAACAAGGCAGAGATGCTGAAGTTCTTCTTGGCATCACATTAATATGCCCGTAGTTCCTCCTGATGCTTCTCCAGCAGGGGAGATAGTGCTGCTGCTTAGATTCTGCTGTAGACAGAGAACAGACTTGCGGATGATCCTTGCTAGACTCTGCAGTTTTCTGCTTTACCTTGTTTGACAGGATCCAATTCTTTTGACCTTCAGGACATGGAGCAGAACTCATTGCTTCCACTTGGCCTACCCAAGTAAGTAAAGCTATGCTCCTGGAATACCACTGCCATGGTTAGTTTAATTTTAATTTATTGCAGAGATGGTTTTATGCATATGACTTTATAACTGTGCCTGCACCTTGAGACCTCTGAAGGTCAAATAAATAATAAATGCTCATTAAGAGCATGGTAGTTTTGCTGAAACCGGCCAACAAAGGTGTCATTGATGATATTTTCATGTGGACAAATGCTATCCATGTCAAGGGGAATCTATTATTAAACCATTAATAGTATTTGGCTTTTTAGTCTCAGAAAAATATACCAGTTGTGATGAATCAGTTACTAAAATAAGGAACCCTTAAGAACGGAGAGTTTTTCCCCTGTTATGTGTGTATCTATGTGTGTGCAGTTACACTTGAAAAAGGGTGGGAAACAGGAAGGGAAGATAGGAAAGTTCTAGACGGTAGTATATCTCCTCCAATTTTCAAGGACGACAAAAAGAAAATGACTGACACATGGAAAGCACAGTCATAGTGATCTGAGCTGCATCTTGCTCTGAAAATGTCGTCGTAATTTGTCTTCAAAATCTCCACAGAAGAAGATCTGTCCTCATCTGTAGCATGCTTTTTCCTTTTTCCATAGCCCTCTGACCATGGCAGGCACATATTCCTTCTCCAGGGTTCAGATCTGGAATAAGGAGAAATTGTTTAGTGTGTGAAAACCTACCGACTTCCTTTTCTAAGGGTGTGGCAAAGCACTATAACTAAGGAAATTCATAAAGCATTTAATTAATCTCACGGTGCCAAGGGTTAGAGTCTATAACCATCACTGTGAGGAGTACAGCAGCAATCAGGCATCTTGCCAGGTCGATAGCTGAGAGCTTGCATCTGATCCATAAGAAGCAGGAGAGAGAGCAAATTGGTGATAGTGTGGGCTTTTGAAAGCTCAAAGCTTACTCCCAGTGACTCACCTCCTCCAAAAAGACCACACTGATGGGGTGGTGCTAAGCATTCTAAATGTTGATTGGTCCTGTTTTCTGTCTGTTACTTAAGTGACTCTGATTGGTTAAATAGATGCTGAGGCCTGGAGATTGGGCAAAGACAGAGGTAGGCAGGACTAGGGGCTTACAGAGAGATAGAGAGCATCTTGGGAAGAGGAAGGTTGCCAGAGGAAAGCCAGAAGTAAACAAGGAAGACACGCCATGGGGTAGATTAGAGAAGATCCTTCCACATGGCCTGGAACATCGGCTTAATGTGGAGAATAATAGTCCAAAGGGACATATGTATATATGTGGGGTCATATTTGGGTAATAGAATTATGAGCTATCTTAGATGGGCTAGGATTGCACAACCCAGGCCTAGGTTTGTAAGATCCACCTGGTGTCTATGTATATTCATTTATAATGCGGGTTAAGGATTAACACCACCGAATCAATTAAAAATAATATAAATACTAGTAAATAGATTAATTAGCTATATTTTTTCTACACCACACCTTCTAATCTTTCCCAGACAGTTCCATTAACTGAGGACCAAGTGTTAACTCTTTAAGTCTGTGTGGGCCATGCCCATTTAAATCACCACACTCTTCTTCCTGAAATATGCTGAAAATTTGTACATTTCAATATAAAATGTACAGTTCTCTGAAAGAAAAGAAGATAAAAATCTGACCATTTTAGCCGGGCATGGAAGTGCATATCTTTAATCCCAGCACTCAGGAGGCAGAGGCAGGCAGATCTCTGTGAGTTCGAGGCCATCCTGGTCTACAAAGTGAGACCAGGAAAGCCAGGTCTCATTACACAGAGAAACACTGTCTTGATAAACAAACAAATAAACAAAAAATCTGACCATTTTGATTAGTATTGTTCATATAATATTACTAAGGAAAATGACATATTAATGAGACATCCCACTTTAAAATTTAGAAGATATCCTATGTTCCAAATATGTTCTCCCTCTGATAAATTTATTATATATAACATTCCTGTTCACATAGATACTATTCCTTTACTTCCTGTGTGTTTAGATAACACAAATTCCTGTTGAGGGAAGGTCTAATATCATTGCTTCTGATAAACTGAATTCAATGCTGAGATCTGGTTACTGCCCCTTCTGAGGCATTCTCTTGATTGGTTAATAAAAATTGCTTATGGCCAATCAGCTGGTCAGAAAGAGTATATGAAGGCGGGACTTCCTGAGATTAGGCAGGAACCCTGAGCACACACAAAGAACCCCACTTTTTCTGCTGGGACACAGAAGGAGACAGATGTCTTGAGAATGCTGGAAGGTAATCGCAGGCACATTGTGGTTTGGGATTAGGTGATCCAGGTTAACTTAGAGTAGCTAATTGAGAGTCTGCCAAGCTAAGGGCTAAGTGTTAAAACATTAAAAGGTCTTGGTGTATTTAATTATTGGGGAAAAGACTGTGGCGGCTTATAGGCCCTCAGTCCAAGCAGTCCAGGGCCTTTGGACTTCCAGACTCCTGGACTCCCCAAGAGCCCAGGGGAAGCTCCCACCAAGCTGCTGGTAATTCTATTGGCCTAATATAACAACTTATATTAATTAACAGAGTTTAGGTTATAGGTGATGTAGGCCACTCTTGGTCCTGGGGCTCTTTGTCCAGGATAAGTTAGACAACTGGTTAAGGCACTTGGGCGAGGCTGCCTGCTTCTCTGCCAAGCTGTCAGCTATTCAGCCAGCCTAATCTTACAGTTTATATTTACAAATAACTACAATAATTAATTAACTTGCAGTTTCAAATTCCCATGTATGGGATGCTCTATCCCATATCCTCTACTTATCCAGGGCTAAGGGAATATGACTAAACTTTGAGTTGATTTTGTCCATTTAATCTGCTTAGAAACAATCATAATCTTTTGAGAATCTCAGCTTTCCTGGGGGAAAATTAATAACAGACATTTATTTTAGTAACATGAATTATCCTTGCTTTTTAGTGGTAACTATCATACATTGTTTGGTATTTGTCTTGTGAGTGTATCACTTACTTTTCTATTTTAAAAACTTTGTTCATATCAATAACTAATTTCAAAGGTAGATATGCTGATATTTGACTCCCCTTAATTCTAAATTATTATTTTTCATCCTACTATAGAACAATTTTAAATTGAGTTTGTAAAACTAGATAGGAAAAAGATGTAAGAGGAGTTTAGAAAACAGGACATAGTGCCACTATGGTTCCTTGTTCTCTTTTTTCCAAATCAGTGAATCCTGTTAATCGTCCGTTGGTTGGATTTAATCTCTTCCACAAATTATTGAGATCCATCCAAAGTATTTATATTGTTTATGGTGTCTTTGAATTTTCCCTAATGTGGACAAGATTAATTAATTATTTTCCATGATCAAAGTCCCACCACCATATTTATTTGCATTTGAATTTCCTTTTAATATGAGCAACAAATAAAACAAGAAAAAAGAATTATTCCTATTCTGCAAACTCAATGTGTTTTTTTCTTCTCTCTCTCTCTCTCCTTTCTTATTTTCCTTAGTGATTTGCAATAGCATATAGAACACATCTAATCAGTCTATAGTAGCTAAAATAAGTAAGTTTCAGTCACATTTTGAGATATTATCTTACATATGGAATTCACAATTCTTAGACAATCACATTCAGCCTAAGTAAATGGATATTCAAGGGATAATGCCAATCACTGAGAGTGTTAGGCATGCTAGGTGTTTAAAGGAAGTTGACATGCATTATCTCATTTTTTTCCTTATTGGGGCTGTATTTCAGAAGTACTGGTGTTTACCCAGGTGACAGGTAGAGAATTTGAAATTGAGAGTATTACAGGAACAGGGTGATTAGGAAAGTTCTATCTTTCCTCAGAATGCTTAGAAAATCTCCACATCTGTGCATGACATTTACAAACAGTGGAAAATCTGCCACTAACTGGCAGCAGAGATCTGTTAAGATTTCAGAAGGAAAGAATGGAAGCTAAAAAACTTCAGTGCTTTAGAGGTAGCCTTATGTGTTTCTTCTGCCGTGCCATCCCTCACCTGTGCCTGTAGATCCAACTCACTATCAGTATTTTCCTGTGGTGCATCTTTCCTTTGATTGCCATATTGTTCAAGAACATCAGAGTTTCCAGAACTATAACATGCCAACCCTCACCATGCTTTCTCAGCACTATTTCTATTTTAAATTACTGGAACTGTTGCACCCAATCACATCAGAAGACAGAGGACACTGTTATTAATTCCAGGCAAAATGGGAGGGGGGTGGGAACCCTGAACACTTCACAAAGCCATTTCCCAGATGGTTGTCAGACTGGCTGGGGCCTGTTTCTCCAACTCCCATGCAAATATAGAAGCTCAGAAAAGTATGTCTTTTCCTTTTATATTGACTAAGTTCTAGGAAAAAAAAAATGTTTTCATGACTCTCCCCTCTGAAGTAGTATTGAGTAATTGTAGCTCAGTCTATAGTATGTCATCTGTATATTCTATGAAATGTGTCTGCCCTCCTTTTTTTTGTATGTTTATTCATTTAAGTTACATCTCAATCACAGCCCCTCCCATCTCCCCTCCTGGTCCCACCTTCCCACCCTCTCCCCCCTCTTCCACCTATCATACTCCTCCAGTAGGGGTAAAATACATCCCTTTTATACAGGAATTTTAACTTGAGTTCTTTTTTAAGCAACACAATTCAACATTGCTCTTTAGACCAGAGGAGTTTAAAAGTGTCCTACAATGAAGCAAAGGAGAAATTTTCAAGGAAAGGGATTTGGCATTAGGAAGCAAATGGGAATAGAGGGAACTCTGCAGAGAGCTCTAATTTATTTAGAAACCTTAATTCAACCTCCTGCTTCCCCAGTATTAATTTCCTCAGTTACAGAATTGTAAGACCCTTCCTTTCAAACTATCATTACTTTACCAGCCTCCATGGTAAGTGGGAAGAATGATGAACAGGACCTCGGATTTACATCATTTTAACTTCAATTGAAAAGAATATTTTAAAGCCACACTAAAGAAGGAAGACAAATCCAATAAACAAATGAAATATTGCTCCTTTGAACTTAAAATTTGGATATTGACTTTTAGACAGAGAAACCACAAGCTGAACTTTAAAGAATTATTTATTAAAATTAAATAAATAAAATAAAAAACAAAAATGGGTAAGAAAAAGTGGTGCAAGTGAACAAGCTGTATATTCATGTACTCCCTCGGTGTTCCTGTCTATGATGTAAATATTAGGTAAAAGGCTTGGGGTGGGAGGGTAAAAACATGCATTATACACATGTATGAGATCATCAAAGGACAAAATTTATCAATTAATAAAAGTCCCATGCTCGTTCCCAGCACACAGTGTACTAGATTCACTGGTGGCCTTGAGCAGAGTACCAGTGAGTTCCAGTTCCAGTACAGGTATGCAGAGAATGTCTTTTCCCACTGTTATGAGCCAGGACTCCAGGAAATGAAAAAGTACTAATATAAATCTGTTAGTTTGCTAAAAATTATTATACACAGCAGGGAAGCTGTATATAATAGTTTGCCACTACAATAGTGCCCAGAATACAAAACTACTCCCTCCATTCTCCCCTAACCTGAGAAATTCCTTCACATATTATCTCTTTAAGACTCTCCTAGAGTCTGCACCAAGTATCGACTCACAGCTACAGTGTTTAAGAGCATA
This sequence comes from Lophiomys imhausi, assembly GCA_907164525.1. NCBI lineage: Eukaryota > Metazoa > Chordata > Mammalia > Rodentia > Muridae > Lophiomys > Lophiomys imhausi. The sequence continues at coordinate 16,726 of CAJQZJ010028164.1, read as the reverse complement.
GATCAGAGTCAGATGGATGTAGGCTTGAATGTCACTCCTATTATGGCTATGTGATTGTGGTTAGGTCTATTCCACATCCTCCTCTTTCTATCCTCCCTTCCTTCTTTCTTTCTGTATTTCCTTCCTTCTTTCTTCCTGACATGTTTGGCTATGAAGCCCTGACTTGCCTGGAATTTATAGTCACCTCTTGTGGAATTATGGGCATGTATCACCAAATCTTTGTTAAACTATTTCACCTTCCTCATCTGGATAATGATGCCTGGATCACAGTGTTTTATGTAAAACAAACTCAACAGCACATTTAAAGAGTTAGAAGACTCTTTAAAAGTTAAAAGAATTGGACAATTAAGTGTGGCTACTGTTATTCATGACTCCAGTATTAACTTTTCAATTTCATAAAATTGATGCACAAAACAGGAAAAGAATCTTTTGGTGGTACATTTTCTTTCTCCTTTCCACACTCTCTTTTCCCCACAAACAGAATGAGTGTCTTCTGGAATTGTCAATATAAAATGCTTACATCATAATATTCCTATGTGATCATTCCTTACTAATATTGGGTGCTACCATTAACTATGATGATGGAAATTTTTAAAGAGTAGCTCTTGCCATTTCGAATTTCCCCATCATGCCCTCCCTTCCATCTTTGTAACTATGCATATCTATTCTAATCCATCTGTGGAATAATAGGTTCCTCTTTTTCTTTTTCTTTTTTTTTTTTCACGTCACTGAATGTTATTGGTGGAGATTGCATTGCTTTCAGCATAGTGGCTGGAGGAGCCATTGCCTCTCATGTGATCCCCGAGGAAACCAGTCATACCTCATTCCCTTTTTGCCCTTGAACTTGAGAATAAAAGAAAATGAGCTAGACAAATTTCCTGCAGCTGCTGTAACAGTAACATAAACTGGGCGACTTAATGCCTCAATCACTTAAGTCATACTTCTCGGGTCAAGATGTTGGTAAGACCAACTCTCCTCTGAAACCTACAGAGGAGAACTCTTCCTCATTTCTCTCTGGCTTCTGCTCTTCCCTGGTGTCCTTAAACTTGTGAATTCAAGTATGAATGCATCTTCCTGTCTGTGGACAGCCTATCTTCTGTCTGAGTACCTCTTCTCTTCATGAAGACATCATATTGGATTAAGAGTCCACTTGACTCTACAATCACACTTCACTTTTGTATTCTGAGGTACTGGAAGTTAGAATTAGGCATAGTTGTGAGCTAACGTAATTTACAAAATTAGGATGCTTTTGCAAGGAACATGATTTATTTCAAGGAATATTTTGGTCATAAATGTTTCTTTGTTAATCACAGATAAGGAAGAGAAAATAACAGGTCTCTCAACTAACATATTTATTGAGTGTTTTAAGTATTTACCAGGAAAGTAGTAGATAATCTAGCTTTCACAGCATTCAAATGTTATAAAATATCATAAATATTCCTGAACAACTGGAGATGTATTTTCTCAATTTAAAAAAATAGTCAACAACCCAGAAAAAAACAAAATGGAGTCTAGTCAGCTCAAACTTAAGTTTCAAAATCTGATCACTAAATGCATTTAGATGTTATTAAAAAAAAGTAGTTCAATACTAGCCTATCGATTCTTAAATAACACACAACCCTACCGCCTATATCAGTTTGACTTTCAGTCTCACAGAGATTAGGCAGGCCTACTGAGAGCAGTGACACTGACAATTCAAGACCTGAAGACAAAGCTCAAGAGATGAATGAGAAAAAACAGAATGGGGATCTTGTTGCTTTCTGGGAGCTCTTAATCTAGATACTGTTGGGTTCCATAAACGTTGGTCATTACAGTGAAACATAGTAACCTATATGAAATGAGATCATCTCAGAATGTTAAGAAGGATTTGGAGTATGCTTAATAAATTCTATGTATTAGATAATCTAGAACTGAATTCAGACCTTTAATTTCCACTTCATGCCCTGGCATTTATCATCAATCAATGTAGCTCAACTTGACAGAGACTTAGCTTTTTAAAAGCATCATATCCTTAATTTTAATCTGCCTTATGCAATGGCCTTAGTGTTCTAGCAGTGAGAAGTGAGATAAGACTACTGGAATAATGTTTGCAAAACTTCTTCCTAAACACAGTCAGATAGTCCCAGAGAGTATGTTTTGGAAAATAATTAATACCATTAAATTTTCAAATGTTCGAACTACATTATAAAAAAAATTCAAGATTACAATATTCACACATTAAAAATTCTGGATCTTTCACTAAAAAAGTGAGTTAACTCAATATTTTAATTCAACATTCGCTACTTCCAGTACTCTCTACTACCCTTAAAATTGTCCTGAAGGACCACTTTTCCAATGGACATGTTGTAGGCATCATGAAATTAAAAGTATTGCCTTTTAAAACTCTGCGAAGTTGAGTTAGTGTGGATGGTGAAATTATGCAGAAGATCCTTATAACTTCTGAAGATATAGAGTTAATATGACTATCTATGTGTTAAAGGTATCATAGCTGTTCTTGAGTTTGCATACAGATGTGAAATGCCTATTAACAATGACCCACTTTGTCCACTCAGTCAATGATGGAAGAAAGGGTTTGGCCTTCTTCTATACCTACTTACTTGGGCCTTATTTGCCAAAATATCATTTTTTCTTCTGATTCAGTTTAGTCTTAGTTACTAATGGGTCTTGTATGCTCTGATTTCCAAATCTGGAAATGGACTGTATCTTTTCTTTTCTTTTGACCTTATACTACTTATTAAGTATGGAACCTTCTTTTATTTTTGTTGTTGTTGTTGTTTGTTTGTTTCTTTTTTCTTTGGTTTTACAAGACAGGGTTTCTCTGTGTAACAGTACTCTCTGTCCTGAAACTTACTTTGTAAACCAGGTTGCTCTCCAACTCATATAGATCTGTCTGCTTCTGCCTTAGGAGTGCTGGGATTAAAAGTGTGTGCTACCATCATCCAGCTGTAGTCTTTTTTTTTCCCTCCAGTGTTGGAAGTTGTTCAAGCAGGGCTTCTGAACTACTCTAATTTTATAGTCAATATTATTATATTTGACAACACAGCTCAGATGATCTGCATATTGCCTGTTATATTTGATAAGTTCTTTATGGTATTTGCTGCTTTTCTTCTGTTCTGAAACAGGGTCTCATGTAGTCCAGGCTGGCCTAGAACTTTCTTTGCATCTGAGACAGACCTTGAACTGCTGATCCACCTGCCTCTATCACTTGAGTGAATTAAAAGCATGAATCACCACACTTGGAACACGTACTCAATTGGCCCTTGTTGGAGGTGAAGGGTGGCTCGGTGGTAGGATTGAGACAGCACTTTTCCCTCACAAGTAAGTATATCTAGTAACCCATTGCTTGTGAGGAAAAGAACTCTACATGCTGCTCACTGTGGTGTGTTGCCAGAGAAAAAGAATGACTTTAGTAGCAGAGAACATGGCATTTCTTTCTGTTCCATTTTTAAAAGAGTATACCCTAAAAAAGAAATCAGTTTTAAAAGCCCCTTTGCATCTCAGGCTATAATTTTTGAGGACATGATATAATGGGCCATTTCTAATCTTGAGAATATTTGGGTTTGGGTGTATTTCAAATGTTGATGTCAGACTGATATGAAAATGCCTGTTAGTGCTCTGAATCCAGGACAAAGGTTATTTTGCAAACTCAACAGATGCAATAAATAATTCTGAAATGTTTTAAAATAAGAATATGAAATGCTGTAACTTGTCAAGGCTTCCAGTCTAAGTTGGCTTATTGTTGGCCGTCCAGCAGATACAACAGAGGCTCCTGCCTCTAGCTTAGCATCTGAACTGCCTGGACGGATAATTTCCTGATCAACAACCTGTACTTCTCAGATCATTAGCCTAATTTCTTCCAACATTATTCTTTATTCATTTCAATGTGTTTTCCAGATACTAATTCTGTCTTTTCATCAACATGTCAATAAAGATTCGGAATCTTGTGCACCGTCTTTGCAATGTCTGAAGCTGGTAAAGAATTCATCATGATGAGATCTTGAGATTCCTTGTCTCAAGAAGGGTAACATTCTTAAAGCTAGTCTAGCAACTAGAAAAGACTGCCAGGAATCTCTGTACATAGGCATTATCTGAGGGTTTGCTCCTGCAAAAAAATAATAGTATCATAGGACTTGATATAGAAGACAAGAAAAATATAGGTTGTTGAAACCAAGACTTTGTTAACGAATATACTTATGAATAACTGTAAACATCTATTACCTAACAACTAACTCTAATAATAACTATAACCTGTTGCATTATACCAATGGGCCTGGCAGGAAACCTGACTCAGCTTGGGTCTCCTGGTGATAAGGCCTGAGACCAAGGGCTGCACTTTCATGCCTGTAAAATAAATATACCAAGACTTTTTAATATTTCAGTGCTTAGGCCTTGCTAGGCAGACTCTTGACTAGCTCATCTAAGTTAACCAGACCACCTAATCCCAATGGGCCATGTGGCTTGCTGTACCTTATGAGCTTTCCAAGCCCGCACAGAGATGGCTATCTGCTTCCATTGTCCTGGCAGAAAGAGAGCTTCTCCTGTATCTTCTCAGGGTTCACTTCCTCCTCCCAGAACTCTTTCTGACCAGCTAATTGGCCATCAGCAACTTTTATTATCCAATCAGACAATGCCTCAGATAGGGCGTTAACCAGATCTCAGTGCATTGAAATCAGCTTTTGAGAACCATGTTTAAGACCTTTCTCTAACACGCTGTTTTTAACCTGCCTTGCTACTTTATACATAATCTCAGAGAGATGAATTCACAGTTCATTTTTATACACCTGGTGGTGACTTTAAATGCTATCTCTGTGTACTTAACCCTTTAGTGAAAAGATATTATGCATATAAGGTATGTAATTTTGTGGCTGTATAGTCCATTTATAATTTTCAAATATTATTTTAAACCATGTAGTCCAAAAGTAGCCTTCCTCATTCATTGGTGTTGCTGCATAAGACATTTTACAAGTACACACACACACACACACACACACACACACACACACACACACACATACATTCGTTTCCCTTGAGATTCTGTGTTAACACAAGTTTTAAAATCTGGATAGCTAATCCAAATAAAAAGGGAACTCAGTGGAGTTCTGGATGCAAAGACACTTCTCGTGTGTTTTCTTATAGGAAGTTTAGCAACTACGCCTCTTTACCTACAGCTCCTGTGGCAGAAAGACATGGAGTAGGAACCATGTGCTCAGAGAGAATTCCAGAGCCTCCCCTACATGAACTTCAAACTGCTAAGGAGCTTTCTTGTCCTAACATGTGACGAGATAGTAATGTTTTATAAAGTTCCCTTTAAAATAATTACATTACAAAACCAGAGTGCCTTTTTGAGCATAGCATGTAAAAACAAAACAACAAAAACCCTAATTTGCTAATGTTTAACCAGCATTGAACCAAGCCTAAGTAAGCCCCCTCCAAGGCAATGCTACACTCTGCCCAAGGTGTTTTTGTGACATCCAGTAGCGCCAGACAAATTGAGGATAATAAACCCTGGTTCACAGCCATGACTTCCTAGATCAGCAGGAGATACTCAAGACAAAGGAAAAGATAAAGGGAAGGAGATAATTCAGGAACCTTTTTGGTGCCCTTACAAGGATTTTGAGTGCATTTCTGCCAGTATCAGCAATGGCGAAGTTCACCTTCACTAAAATCTAATTCCAACACTAACTGGCAGGCCAGCACTAGTGAAAATAACACTCAGGTTTCCTCCATGACCTCGGTCCGGACATGATAATGGGAGCCCTTAACAACTCATATCTAGCTTGGAATTCTTGATGGTTTGTTTAGTGTGACTGACTGGAGGAGATGGCCATTATGAATACAGTTGCTAGGGAAGACCTGCGGTAGTGCTGTTTGGCTTTTAAAGGGGTCAGGATTTTGTAAGATCGCAAATAACACTTATGGCTTAAAGTCTGCAAACAATGAAGTATTTAACATTTACTGCTGCATGGAGAAGATCATAGTTCATCATTTATTATTCAAAAATTATGTAAAATATTTTCATGATGGAATATGAGGAATGTGTTCCAAATATTCAGGTATATAAACAACACATAATAATTTTAGCTTAAAACATCAATATGTAATCAAAGAGGTATTTGGAGTTTTGTGACATTGAGATAAATTTAAATATTTTAGAATGCAGACTTTCAATTACTTGCCTTTCAAGGAAGACTGTGCTGGGAAACCCTTCAACAATGGCATGAGCATTCTTTTTCCAGCAGGTGTAACATTTGTAGATGGTGTTTGGCTTAGAATTTAAATAATGTTGATTTCTCGTGCCAAAAATGGATTGCTTCATCTTTTAATTTTACATGCTCCAATGGTATATTTTGCTTTCTTGTAAAAGGCAGCCATTATTGTTTCTTGGAACTATGACCAGCATATCCACAGAGGTCCAAGTGAAGACAGTTTAAGCTGGATGGTCATGTGGTTCACATTTCCCCTTTGCAGCCCCAATCTGCAAACTCCTCCCGAAGGAGAAAGATTTCAATGGATTGTAAGAAGCAAATGACTCAGGCTAGTGTGGATGCAGAACAAAAATCTGTAAAGTATAAATAAATAAATATGTAGCTCCTCATCTACTATAGTGCAAGTGTTTCCTTAAGTCACCTCAGTGTGTGTAAATTTGCTGACTGAGAGGGCACCTCTAGCTATCAAGACTCAACTCCTTACAGACTTGATCCATTTGTTGTAGAAATGAATCATTTCAAAATTATTATTTTAATTATGCATGACACTTAATAGTACATCCTGTAAAAGTGATAAATTCTTCATAGTATTTAACCTCATTATAACTCACATTAAGTCTTTCTAGGAAGAGATAACAATCTAGCTTTATTTGAGAGTCAGAGACCAGAAGCTAATGAAGCACCCTCTTTCCCTACTTACTTTTGTCTGCCTTTCTTTCAGTATAGTTTTTTTTTCATTCTTAATTTTGAATGTCTTTTAAAAATAAAAAATGTTCAAGAGTTTAATGTTATATTACTGTATTTAACTCATATTTATTAGTAACTCAATACATACAAACATACTGCTGGTTTTCTCCCTATCAGTTTATGTATTTATTCTCTCTCTCTCTCTTCCTCTCTTATTTTAAATTATACCAAGCAGAACAACCTAGTCAGCAAGAAGTAAATCCAGAGCTGGAAATCATGTCTTTGAATTCCATCAGCCCATAATTGATGATTTTATTTTATGTATATGATTAAGCATTCTACTTAAGTGACGTTTTTTCATGTTTTGACTTTGGAATTTTGTTTGTTTCTAAATTACATCTATAAAAGCTTGAATTATTAGCTTCCATTGACTTTAATTAAACTCATTATGGCCTCACATGTGTGGCACTTGTTAGGGAGGAGAAAACAGATTTCACAATGAGCCAAGTGACTTCACACGTAGTCTCTCAAAAATAGCATTAATAAGCCACTAGGATACAACTCAGCTAATAACTTGCAGTTTGATCCCACCCAGTATTTTTTATTTGGAAAAAATGTGGTGTTTTTTCTTATTCTTCACTAAAAGATGCACTCTGTTCAAGTGAATGCTTTAATAACTAGGACTGAATGCAAGTTCAGGAAGAATGGCTCTCTTATTAGTTCCTTTATGTAGAATGGGCTCTCTGCTAAAGTAAGGATTAGACAATTGGTACAGGCTAATTAGATCCTTCTGCATCACCAGGGTACTCAAACATTCAATTAGGAAGGGGGACTATCAGCCACACAAGTGTTGTGATGACAGAACTCCACAAATTCCCAGCCAGGTGCTGCTGACTCATTGGTGGTCTGCAGGCATGCTTACTTGTGTAGACAAAAGTATTGGAAAATTGAATTTTTTCTCAGGTCCAAGCCTAGCCTGGTGATTCATGCCTGTAGTCCTAACACTCAGAGACAAAGTCAGTAGTATTGCCCATGAATTTGAGGCAAGTTCCATACAATCAAGGGTAACATAGAAGGACTTGCTTTAAAAAAAAAAAATTACCCAGATCCAAACTCTTAATGGATATGCAAGTTGTGGCTTTTAGTTTGTGTTTTAATTACCATTGTGCTTATTCTGTACATACTATATTATTTTGCAAAGTAATGAAAGACATAGAAAATGAAAAAATTGCTCAAGGTCATCTGGGTGGAGCAACAAAACAGCAGGCTCTTAGACACTTTTCACCAAGCTTTCTTTTTTTTTTAATAATTTATTTTTTATTTCTTCAAGTTACGTCTCAATCACAATCCTCTCCCTACTCCCCCCTCCAGTCCCACCCTTCCACCCTCCTCCCCCTCAACCCCCCATCCTCTTCCCTTCTTTTTTTTTAGTTTAAGGTATTTCTTTTTTCCTCCCAACAGCTCTCCCTTTCAGTCCAAAAATGGTTCTTTTTCTTATAACTATAAATACAATACAAAACAACAGAAATAAATAGGCCACAACTATAAGATTTATATGGCTTAGCATACATTCCCAATGTCCAGTCCATATGTATTTGGCACCTGACTTTAACATTCTACTATCTAACCATCTCCATGAGTTTAAAGTTCTATATCTAACTCAGCTTTCATACTAACTTGCCTCATAATTTTAAAAATATCTTCTTAGATCCAGAATGCCCTCTTGATTCCTAAACAACTCAAAATTTAACTATGAGACTCTAGCTATCTATTCTTCAACCACCTCAGAGACCTGAGAGGGATAAATATATCTGTCTATATAGGAAGTGCAGGGCCTGCAGCTTCCAAAACTAAAAAATGACATACCAGTGGCTGCCTGGACAGTTCCCATTTTCTCTCCATACATTACAGCATCAATCTTCAGCCATTTGGCCTTATTTCTCTGACAGACATTGGTTGTAGAGCAGGAATTATGAAGGACTTACCTACCCTGTCTTGGCAGAGCTAGGCTGTCGACTTATCTGCTTCCAAGTTTTGTCCTTTTTGGACAGAAGTCTGTCTACACTTGAAGCAAGGGGTTTTTCTTGCCAAGAGAATGGCTTACCACCAATTCAATCATCTCCCACTGGAGATTCTTCGATGCTCATCTTCTACTTGGAGTAGAATAGGGTCACCAAGCTTTCTTATCTCTATGCAGACTGTGAGAGTCACAGGATACCTGTAATCATACTGGGCCAGTGACCACACAGCAGGAGGGGAGGTGCTGGCCCTGTCTCCAAGGTGGCAAACGCAGAATTTAGACAACATGGGATTTTCGATCTTTGTCTTCAAAGCTTCTTATGAACTAAGCAGGTTGTATTTATATAGTAAAGATACATAAATTAGGTTTGGGAGAGAATAATGAAGGGAGGGTAAATGATGTAATTGTATTATAATTGATTTTTTATATTATTATATAACAGAAAATCTCAAAATCTCATTTGCTCAAAGAAATCCCAGTTTTTGTTTTTTCCTTAATTTATTTATTCAATAACTTGCTATTTAAACTTTATCCAACAGTTGTGCTATTTCCTACATGGTCATATACCCAGCATCCTCCTTTACCTTTGCCCCTCCCCATTAGTAGAAGCTTGGGTTCTATAATTCAGTTTTGCTCTAAGAGGTATAGATGATTTCTATTTTAATTTTCTCCAAGGCCTAAAAGAAAGAATGAGAAATGGAAGGACAAGAATTTGGAGTAGAAACCCACACCTCTGGAAGGGTTTTCAGCAAGCATTAGTTTATGAATTTTCTAACTATGAAGTCTGAGAATCCCTACTCCTTTTCTACTATGGGAGTGCCTTGTTCTGCATGGGATGCAGTACGGGTAAGTAAAACCGTGTGTTATCACAGAGAACCAGAGGGTGATGGTAAGCTTATGGTTTTGCAACAAGTTTTAAAGTTATCATAGAGGAAGAGAATGGTAAAGAAAGGTTTTGTGTGTGTGTGTGTGTGTGTGTGTGTGTGTGTGTGTGTGTGTGTGTAGGGGGGTGGGATTTGGACAGACCTGATTTAACATAGGAAAGACATACTGGCACCATGCCAATGATGGCAGAAACTTTACTTAACCAAAGGCTTACAATGCCATACTGCAGAGGATCTTGTATCAGCTGAAATCTAAAAGAAATTATTCACATCACGTAGAGTGGACAAGTATTATGGAAACAGTGTAACATTTTGGATGAGTTTTCATATAAAATGGCCTTGTAAGTTCTTCAGTGTTGTTCATATAATGCAACAATAGATTACAAATGCAGTGTTTTGATAGCCATATACTCTTTGAGTACATCACAGTAAATTAACAAAGTGGCTTTTAGATCATAACATCAAATCCACCTACACACAGGTACACAAATCATTATTCAATTGATACAAATAACCTGACATAAAAGTTCAGCAAAGATTTAATCATTAAAGGGAAGTTGATATTTAACAGACTCAAGGTCTTGATAAAACAAGGACTTTGTTTCTTTAGTACAGAGGGTAAACAGAACACAATGTTTGTGAAATGGGTACAGTTTCATGTTATTTCACTCAGTTTTCTTGGCAGTGGTGTGAACTGGGACTCCTTAGCACCATTTGTGTAGTAGTCTCAGGAGTGACATGTACTAACAATCTATCACTGGAAGCTTCTTACTTTTTGTCATCCCCTCCAAGTTTGCTACACAACACTTAAATCAGTTTTCACATTTCCTTGCACAAAGTCAATGCTTAACTGCACCACCTCAAAGGACTCATTAAATTCTCTGATTAAATTACCTGAAATAAACAAATACAAATCGATTGGATACAAAGCGATTGGTTTTTCTTTTAAAATTAACACTTTATTGCAGTCAATTTTTGATTAAAAGGTTGAAAATAAGTAAATCATATATCTAAGTTTTTAGAATTTTCACTTCATGCATTCCTATTTGGCGACAAACCTAATTTTCACATTGTGCATCATTAAGATCAGAAGAAGAAGTACTGCATCCCATGCAGAACAAGGCACTCCCACAGCTATCTGGTAGTTCTCTCTGAAAAGAGGAAAACTCATCGCTCTCTGCAGTTTACTTTGTCATTTCCAGACCCCCAGGTAACCAGTCGAATGCCACACTATCCACTGCATTCTGAATTCTGGCAAATCAATGTCACTATAATAAGGTTTAATTAATGTTAAATTTGAATTGAATTTTATTTCCATATAATCTATATCAGAGTTCTTCGGTGGTAAGATGTACAATATGTGAAAACTTACTTAAAGTACTTAGAAGCCAATAACACCAAGAAAGACCATTTACTCCACTCTTAAATGACACTCACATGTACATACTGCTATGAGTTTTGTAGCACAATCAAAATTTTGATAATATAAGAGAGACGTCATCTTGACTGTTATTTTATCCATGAGCATATTGGATACTAAAAACATAAATGCTGTTATCTATTAGGAAGCAGCTAAGCAGGTCACATTCTGCAATGAAGATGAACAAACTGAGTTGAGCCCAGACTGTATGCAGTAACAGATTCTTTGCATGGTCTTATATGGAATATCATGTTTCAGTTCCTGCACCAAGGCATCCAAATGCTGCAAGCTCACACAGTGCTTTCTAGCCCACTAAATTCTTATAGCTTCAGTGAAGCTTATATGTTCAATGCTTATAGCACTGTTAACCAGATTTTGTTTTCTTGTCATTCTAATACCTGACAGAAACAATTTAAAGGAAGGGAGACTTAGTTTGGCTTATAATTTCAGAGGGTTCCCCTCAAGTACAGCTCAGCTCATTATTCTGATTTTTTTTTTTTTTTTTTGGCCCATGATGAGGCAGAGCATCATGGTGGAAGGACATGGTCGAGTATTCTTCCCAGACATCCAGGATATAGCACAAAGAAGGAGATGGGGCCAAAGCATTTTTCCAGTCCATGCAGTTAGTGACCCTCTTCATTTAGTGATGCTCAATCTTCCATAGAAATTCTACATTGCCAGTGTGCTATTCAAATCCAAAAGTGGGTTAATCCTTTGAGTAAGTCAGAGCCTGAGTGACCCAACTGCCTTATCTTGACCATACTCATCACCTGTAGACCAAACTTTTAACTTTTAGAGAGACACTTAATATTCAACCACACATTGTTTATGATCCTTCCCCCACATTCTATCAATTCTTCTGTGCCTTGCAACCCCTTCCCACATACTAAAGAAGAAGGATTAAGTTTCAAATATTAAGTAAACGCAAAAATTATTTCAGCTACACAATTCTTTCTTCTCCAGATAGAAAATTACAAGTCATGGAAATTGATCTTAATTATTTAAAACAAAGAGCTGCCCTCACTTTCGGGAAAAATCTGATTCCCTCCCCTCTGTAATCTGATCAAAAAGCAGCTTCTTTTCTTCTTTTAGTTTTTCTATTTATTTACCACGAAATGTGAAAATGAGTCAACAAGAAGTCAGTCAGTGTGTCTTTTTGATGAGATATTCTTACCTAAAAGATTAAGTGACAGCAAACATCATGATATTTATTCATTCATCGTATGAATTTTAGCCCAGTAATTTCCTTGTCAACTAACTACCTTCTCACAGAGAAGTGTTGTCCAATCACTCTCTCTGCTTTCTCAGTTTTTTCCTATCTTTTCCATCAGACATTGATGGACTCTACAATCCACTTGGGATGGTGCATTTCTTTTTAAATTCCAAGTGTTTTTTTTTATTATTTTTTTATAAGTACTTTATTTTTTTTTCTTCAAGTTACATCTCAGTCACAAACCCCTCCCTATTCCCTCTTCCTATCCCGCCCTTCCACCCTCTTCCCCCCAGAAGTTTCCCCTTTCAGTCCAACAGATGGTTCCTTCTCTTATAACAGTAAGTATTATACACAAAAACAGATATAAATATGCCACATTTATGAGAGTTAAATGGCCCAGTATACCTTCCCAATGTCCAGTTCATACATATTTGGCCCCTGACTTTAGCATTCTACCTTCTAACCATCTCCATGAGTTTAAAGTTCTATAACTGACTTAGTTTTCATACTAACTTGCATCACTATTATAACCATCTTCTTAGATCTAGAACGCCCTCTTGATTCCTAAACAACTCAATATTTAGCTATGAGACTCAAGCTGTCTATTCTTCAACCACCTCAGAGACTTGAGAGGGATAAATATATCTGATTATATAGGAAGTGCAGGACCTGCAGCTTCCAATACTAAGAAATGACAAACCAGTGACTACCTGGACAGTTCCCATTTTCTCTCCATACATTCCAGCATCAGTCTTCAGCCTTTTGGTCCTGTTTCTCTGACAGACATTTATTGTAGAGCAGGGATTATGAAGGACTTACCTACCCTGTCTTGGCAGAGCTAGGCTGTCGACTTCCCTGCTACCAAGTTTTGTCCTTTTTGGACAGCAGTCTGTCTGCAGTTGAAGCAAGTTTTTACATGCCAAGAGATAGGCTTGCCACTAATTCAACCATCTCACACTGGAGATTCTTCAATGCTTTTCTTCTACTTGGAGTAGAATAGGGGGTGCTGTCAGGAGCTGATATGTCACGATATCAAAAAAAAAAGAATCTTAATTTAAGACCACATCTTTGAATGCCATATTCTGCAGATCTCTTGGGGTTTTTGAAGATGCCCTATCTATCTCTTGTATTTAGATAAGCAAATGTTGCTTGTCTCTTAACAACTTGATTACTGAATAGCTTAGAGAATATCTGTGATAGACTGTCATAGTAGCTAACAAGGTGACATGCATGCATGACTAGGAGTTTGTTTTTCTTAACTATCCTAAACAGTTTAAGACGGTTGGTATCAAGAGGCTAGAGCTTCACATTTCATTTTTAAGTATCTCTAGGTACGATACCATTAGGAAGCATTACCTTTAATTTTGTATCAATATACAAAGATCTATTCAAATGTGGCTAAATATACTCTTTATTTTGTATCAATATACAAAGATCAATGCCTATGCGGCCCAATACAATCTTAATATTGCGTCCATATACAAGGGTCAATACCATTGTGGCCAACTATAATCTTAATTTTGTATCAATATGCAAATATCAATACTGACGTAGACCAATACAATCTTATTTTTGCACAATAAGCAATGGTCAATACCACTTTAGCCAAATATACTACTAATTTTGTATCAATATACAAAGGTATAAGGGCATATTCAATAATCTGACCCTTCTTCTTGGTCCTTCCTGTGCTATGTCTATGTCTCAATTTTTCTCAAGTCCATGCATTCCTACATAGGAGATAAAGAAGGATACAGAAAAGGGAAAGAAGGAATACCCTGGTTCTAACCTCCAAAGCCCATTAAACAGGACCATTTAACAACTTGTAAACTCTTCCCCTAAATAACAGAGTTTCCAGTTGTCCTTCAAATAACCAAAAAAGGGGGGGGGGCGGAGAAACACCCTCCCCACCCTCTGGGTATGGGATGTCGCTCTCTTAAAATGACTTCCTGCTGATTTGGGTCATAGTAAACCTGTTTGGGGCCCAAACCAAAATGGAAAATAGTTAAAAATGTTAATACAATCCTTTTATGTTCAGTCCTTCTCTTCTCAGCTGTTTAGATGTCCTAAGGAGTTTGTAGGCAGAAGCTGAACTTCCAGGATTTACTGAGGTTCTGGCTGTTGCATTGTGTAGAGCTGAACGGTCTTAGCGATATTGAGTTGTTGTGGTTGTAGGCTTTTGATGGAGACAGCTATTGAGGAAATCTGTCAGGCTGAATCATCTGGGTCACTTGTCTTCTTTTGGTGTGTGATTCTGATTTCTACTGATGTTTCCCTTGTCCAATTGTCCCTGGGTTCCTTGAATGGATGCTTTGATTCTCCTGGAAAGATAAGAGCAGAGCCCTGCCCTAATCCTCACTCAGGGACAATCGCCCTCTTTTTTTTTGGGGGGGGGTAGATAGTATTTCTCCTGAAGCAAATTTGGTTTTTGACAATATATAAAGTGTTATCTTTCAATCTGGTTTAAAGAAGAAATTACTTTGTTATTTTGGAGCTAAACCAGCTTTTGTGTATATATTTTGAGATCTCGAAGGACAATTTGTTTGTATTGAGTGGGCCTTTTGTAAGTAGCTTTTAAACTTAGGTCCTTCCAAATCCTATGTGTGTGTCTCTGCATTCTAATTATTGGCATCCGAGACCTGTGGTTCGCATCTGAGGGGATTAAAGATGTGTTCCACCACTCCTGGATCGAAGTTTTTCTCTATTTAGAGTTTGTTTTGTATCAGGCTGACGTTGAGCTCTGAGATCTGCCTGTTTCTGTCTCTAGTGTGTTGGAGTTAAGGGTGTACTCTTCTTGAATGATGGGATTAAGGGTGTGTACCCTCACCACCCTTTTCCGTGTAACTCTAGAATTTGTAAGTCCACTAACACTGTGGTGCTCCTCCCGACTCTGCTGAAGTTAAAGGCATGGGTTAACACCACATTTCTCCTGTATTTTACCTTAGCTCTACGTTTTTTCGACACTTGGAGGTTCATAAAACCAGGTTGAACGGCTGTGTCCTTTATTTTATTTACAGTGTTTTAACGTTGTTACCTGCTTTTTTTTTTAATTAGTAAATTTATTTGTTTGTTGCTACAGGTTACATCCTTGACATATTGTCCTCTTTTCCCGCTTCCCAGCCCCACCCTCCCATGCTCTACCCCCGACCCTTCCATCTTGATCCTCTGGGGTGAAGTGTCCCTGCATACCAGTCTCTCACCACAGATCAGGAGTCATATGAGGGCCGAGAGCCTCTTCATACACCGGGGGCCTATGAGGCAGTAGTGCCAGTGAAAGGTGTCTCCTTGCTACGAGGGGAAAACTAAAAAAAAGACCAAAAGACACACAAACCCACAAAAACAAAGAACAACAACAAAAAAAGGGAGGAAAAAGAACAAGAAAAAAAAGGGAAAGGAAAAAGAAAAAGAAATGAAAAAAAAAAGTTTATGTCCATGTTCCTTTTGGTGTGTTGGTTGTAGTACAGATATCCTGTACGATATAGCTAAAATCCTACTATAAGTGAATAGATGCCATGTGCATCCTTCTCAGTCTGGGTTAGCTCACTCAGGATGAGCTTCTCTAGATCCATCCATTTGGTTGCAAATTGCATAAGTTCATTGTTTCTTATAACTGAGTAATATTCTATTGTATAGATGTACCACAATTTTTTAATCCATTCTTCAGTTGAGGGACATCTGGGTTATTTCCAGTTTCTAGCTATTACAAATAAGGCTGCTATGAACATAGATGAGGAGACTTCCCTATGTCTCCGTGAGAGGTCCTTTGGGTGTATACCCAGAAGTGGTATGGCTGGGTCCTGAGGCAAAGTTATTCCAAGGTTTCTAAGATATCTCCAGACAGACCTCCATAGTGGTTGCACAAGTCTGCACTCCCACCAGCAATAGAGTAGGGTTCCCCTTTCTCCACACCCTCGCCAGCATGTGCTGTTATTTGAGCTCTTTATCTTAGCCATTCTGACAGGTGTGAGATGGAATCTCAGGGTCGTCTTGAGTTGCATTTCTCTGATGATTAAGGATGTTGAGCATTTCTTCAGGTGACTCTTGGCCATTAGGGATTCTTCCTTTGTGAATTCTCTATTTAGCTCCGTCTCCCATTTTTTGATTGGATTATTTGGTTTCTTGGCATTTAGTTTCTTGAGTTCTTTGTAGATTTTAGATAATAGCCCTCTGTCAGATGTGGGGTTGGTGAAGATTTTCTCCCAGTCTGTTGGTTGCCGTTTTGTTCTAATGACAGTGTCTTTTGCCTTACAGAAGCTTTTCAGTTTCATGAGGTCCCATTTATTGATTGTTGATCTC
>CAJQZJ010028162.1:692-15123 GCA_907164525.1 Lophiomys imhausi | reverse complement strand
TAACAGCTGCCGGGCGGTGGTGGCGCACGCCTTTAATCCCAGCACTTGGGAGGCAGAGGCAGGCGGATCTTTGTGAGTTCGAGGCCAGCCTGGTCTACAAAGTGAGTCCAGGACAGCCAAGGATACACAGAGAAACCCTGTCTCGAAAAACCAAAAAAAAAAAAAAAAAAAAAAAAAAAGAATTAACAGCTGCTGAATCAATTAACTATAATATAAATGCTGTTAAACAATTTAACTATTTATTTCTACAAATGGAACCCAAAATAATTTATTTAATTTTTTTCTACACTTTCCTCTCTTCTTTTTTTTTTCCAAGGCCTTGCACATACCTGACAAGCATTCTACCCCTGGGCTGCACACATAATCAGAGGGTGTTATTTGGACACCTGGTACAGAAAGGCACACAGGGCCCATAGTCAATGCCACTACAAAACACCAACGTGTGTCACCACGGACAGCCTTTTGGTAAGTTACATTAAAAACAATCAATATGTGCAACACTCGATATGATGTGCTCTTGGGGATGCAAGGAGGGGCTTTTCAGGTAGCTGGTCATCTGTAGAATGCGAGGCTCATGGAGGTCCAGAGTCTCTGCCTCAGCCTGGCCCATGCTGATTCTGTCACTGAAAGACTTAGGACCACTGGACCCCATTTCTGCAGCACCCTCCCCCAAAAGGGAGTGGAGATGGAATGAGCTCCTGTCTGTTAAAGTCATTTACAAACCGTTACAGCCCTAACCAACAGAGCCCAGACCTCACCAGCCTCAGACTGTGAGTGCAGACAGTGACACAGTCACTCATGCTGAGTTATGACAATGTCCTGTTCGAGGAGGAGGCCTTCGGGCCTCTCTGGCAGCCTTGAGTTCAAATACAAAAACTGAGATTGCGTTTAAAGCAAAGCGGAGGTGGGGCGGGCTGCATTTGTTACCTCTACCCCTTAAGCTCCAGGCTTGGAAAGAGGTGCTGTGTTTTCTGGTCTGTGTCAGCATTTCCAGTCAGCATGACCCACTGTGAGTGCTGTGTGGAGCAGGTGACCAGGAGACAAAGTATAGCGTGTCTCCCCACTCTGTTTCCTCAACTACTCTCCCCCCTCACTCTCCCAAGCCAGACACAGAATTCCTCTCTTCTTCTTCCCAGAAAGAGAACAAATGCTTGCAAGAATTCCCTTCTGTGAAAGTAGCCAGCCTCTAATGCCAAAGCCCAGAGTCTTAGCTCAGGTAGCCATCTGGTGTATACATCCCGGGATTTGCTTCCATCTCATCTGATTCTGAGCAGCAGGGACTGAGGAACCACACAGCTGGCAACACCACCACAGTACCAAGGCTGGCGGAGTTTTTCGATGTTCTTTGTTTGGGGTTTTTTATTGTTGTTTTCTTTGATGTTGCTGTTAGTGATGGTGGGGGTTTTTGTTTTTGTTTTAATTATTTTTTTTATTGAGTTTGTTTGTTTTTGTCTGTTTGGAGACAAGGTCTCACTCTATAGCCACCCCAGGTGGTCTTTAACTCGGGATCCTCCCGCTTCAGCCTCCTCCCAAGTTCTCTCTACAAAGTTTTCTTGGGATGAGTTTTTGCTGTCCCTGTCACTTCATTTAGAGTGGCAAGTAAAGTGGGCTCCCCTCGGAATCATCAGTGAGTTCCTTACTGGTTAAGTTTACACTTGTTTGGTTGGTTGTGATTGCTTGATTCTAAAATATTTCACAAAAATAATTGAAAGGAAAACTCCAGGCAAGAGAACCATGGAGTTACTTAAGGACAACAGGCTGTCTTTCAAAGCAGTACCTAAGTTATGAAAGATGCCCACCCCGGAAGACAATGGGAGTTCATCTAGAAGAGCCAGGCATCCCATGTTAGGTGAGCTGACAGTTCATCCCTGCCCTCCGGTGACTTTTAAGAACTCACAAATGCTATTCTACTTATTCATTGTCAGGAGATTTTTTTCCCCCTCCCTGGGCTAAATTAGGAATGTCTCCTTCCAACTAATATGATTGAATAATGAAAGTCAGTGTATCTTGTCCCAAGACTTGGAGAGCAAAGAGCTGCCACTGAGCCTGCTGGGACTTGACCTGCACTAGAGTACAAGACAGCTCTTTAAAAAGGATTTTTCCCCCCAAACCAGTTGAGGAGGCTCATTTATGAGGCTATGCAAATCAGACACATTCCTCAGTGTTTGCTTTTGAATTACTCACTTGTGCAACTCACTCCACCACGCAGGCGTAGGACAACGTTCACCAAACGACTCCAATGAGGTCGTCTATCCTGATGCCCAAGACATCCAAAGAAACTCGAGTGTTCTCCAAAGGCACGGGCGTGTCAGGGTGTGGACTTATAAATTACCCTCTCCTGAACTAAACAGGCAATTAGAAATCCATATCAGATATGCCAGCCTCAGATGGTGCAAGCAAAAAAAAACAAATCCATTTACATTAAAATGATAACAAGCTATCTATTACGAACCTCCCTCCTCTTTTTTCATAATTGTCTTCCACTTACAAAATTCATTTCTTGTCAAATCAAGCCTCTCAAGAGAGCATGCAAAAAGAGTAGGCTTTTTCTTTTCTTTAGAAAGCCAAGCTATAACTTTAGCAGCTAAGAATTTCAGCTACCATTTTGTCAAATGCCTGGATTCTCCTGAGCTGTGCCTTACACGCTCATTTGTCTCTCTAAGGACTCCTGAAGTAGCTACTTTATTTGTACCTACACATTTATTATGTGTTTATATTACAGGTGGGGAACAGGCTGTGAAGCATTAAGCTGCTTGAGAGATAGCCAACAGGATGCAATGGAAAGAGCACCTACTTACAGCCTCATAAGTCAATTCCTGCTCAGAAAGGTGCTGCGCTCTGATGTATCGTCCCAGCCCCCCATGTAGGGCTGCACCTCCTATGGGGCACCCACTTTCCTAATATGAGTAGAGGCCTCTAGTGGGCTATTGAGACTCTCGGGAAGACAAGTCAGAGTCAAAGCCATACAGCTGATTCCAACCCCATGCTTCACATCACGAGATGTTGCCAAACATGTTTTCCTGCCTCAAAAGGCCCCATAAAGTCACAAATGGTTCCCTTCTCTTCTTTTGGTCAGGCCTGCAGGTGGGCATGGATTGGGGGGGGGTTAGTCAGTCCTGAAGTTTGAGGAATGGGTATCTACCCTATAACTTCCTAATGGAGCAGCCTGGGGTTTGTTGTTGTTGTTGATTTGGTTTGATGGGAAGGCTTCTGAATGGCAGCAACAGCAGCGAGCATGTTCTAGAAACAGCCTGTTGCCTGGGCTGGGAGGTCAGCCCAACTATGGGAGTCCAGGTGGCTCTGGATGAACAGCTGTAAATGCTCTGATAAGACACATCATTTCAGTGCATTGAGCCAGTAGACAGGAATTCTCAGGCAGACTCCACCACAGGCTGCCATTTTGACCTTTGGCCAGACACTAACGTTCAGTGACTTCAGCTTTTCCACGGAAAACACAGACAGCCGTAATAACTAGGAGACACTATGAAGTGGGCCAGATAGGTTGTTGGAAGACTGGGTCATTTCACCAGACTTTTGTTCCATTTCTCTTTCCCTTAAGCCTCCCCTTCTTTCCTAAGCTTTCCACAGGGGAAAGAGGCTACAAAACCCCATTAGTATTACTGACATCAATAATTAAAATATTGACTCTTCCAAACCCATCTTTATCCAAGGAAAAGGCAAGGTAGGATTCAGTTGGCAATGAGTGAATTTTTAAACATCATATGGGAGTTTCAGGTCTACCCAGGTCTTGGTCAGGGTTTCTATTGCTGCAACACAACACCAGGACCAAAAGCAAGTTGGGGAGGAAAGGGTTTATTTGGTTTACATTTCCACATCACTGTTCATCACTGAAGGAAGTCAGAACAGGAACTCAAACAGGGCAGGAACATGGAGGGGGGAGCTGATGTAGAGGCCATGGAGGGGTGATATTTACTGTCATGAATTGCTCAGCCTACTTTCTTATAGAACCCAGGACCACCAGCCCAGGTATGGCACTACCCATAATGGGTTGGGGCTCCCTACCCATCGATCACTAATTAAGAAAATGTCTTAATTTTCTTAATTCTTAAAAGAAGCTGGTTCTCATGGAGGTAGATATTTTCTCAATTAAGTTTCCCTCCTTTCCGATAACTCTATATTTGTGTATCAAGCTGACCAAAGACTAACCAGCACATCCCAGAACCTGTACTTAGCAAAGGTAGGCAAGTCTGGATTGGGTTACCCGAGGACAGCTCTGTAAATTATGTATTTTTTCTAAACATATGCCTATATTTATGTGCTAGAGCATTGTGAGCCATTATAATTAGACATTTATAAAGACAATGAGGTAATGTTAGGCTCAACTCGCAGCCATAATGTGAAAAAGAAAAAGCAGGACCCCCAAAACATGTCAGCTGTGGAAAGTAAATACATAGACATTGTCTATCTGCACAGAGAAAGTGTGGAGAGCAATACTGAAAAAGAAAACAAACAATTGATTGGAGTGGTGAGATAGTTAGGATAGTTTAGTGAACAGTGTCCTGGAGGTGTAGCTCAGTGGTAGAACAATCACCTAGCATGGTCAAGGTTCTGGGTTCAATCCCCAGCACTGAGGAGAAAAATAGAGTTCCATGGTGAACAGTACCACAATGTGAAGTATACTCAGAAATACTGAAAACAAAAAACAAAAAGGGAATTTTGATATTCTAAAAAAAACACTTATGGAAAACCGATGACACAACAATTCACTTCCCTGTTGATGTGATTTGAGGCTGGCATTAGATCTTTTCTTTTACTTGACACCAGGCATTTGAAGATTTGGCATTTCCTAAAACCTTTAGATGCCCTTTGAGGCTCTATCAGCAGCACACATGTGCTGCTAACCCATGCCAAGAGTCTTTGCATTGAGATCTGTGTTTCCTGAGGAAGAGATTACCCAGAGCCTCTGGTTGGATAACGAGATCTCAGTGACTCCGAGGACAGAGAGTAGCGTGGGTACCCTACTGCCTCAGAACTTTTACTTGATGATAAGTCAGGCACATGCTTCATAAATGTTTACCGGGAGCCTATGTGAGTCACTTCCCTGCAGTGCTCCGGTGACTCTGAGATCCTCCTTGGCTTAATCACCACCCTTGTAGGAGTTTCTCAAGGAGCCCTCACAAAGCACCTATTAAGCAGAGAACTAACAATTATGTCATCCCCATCCATCAAAGAAAACATAGATTCTAAAACATGTCAACTGTGCTCTAAATGAAGAAAGGAAATAGAAAATTCTGACATGGCCACCACCTCTCTGCTTGATGTGATGTACACCCAGAGCCTGGGATCTCGAGCCACATTTCTCTCTTGCAGCCTTGAGAAGCAAGCATGTTCAGTCAAAGACAGTTCAAGGAATTTTATGAGTGGTGTGATTCAGCTAGCTCAGTTTACAGATTTGTAAAAAAAAAAAAAAAAAAAATGGAGGCCCAGAAAATGAACCGACTGGCCTAAGGTCACACAACACATTAGGGATAAAGCTAGGGTTCCACACTCTGCAGGGACTGGGGATGAAATCCAGGGCCTTGAGCACGTTGGGCAAGCAATGAGCTGGCCATCCCTGAGCTGCACCTCCAGTCTGGGAGCTTTCCTTTTTTTTTTTTTAATTAACCCATTCTGAGATCTGAAAGCTCAGGTTATGACATAAGTTAATGTGACCTCTGCTGCTGGTGAAATATGAAAAAGTGTGGTGTGCTGTTTGCATGGTGGTGGATGTGAGACTCAGTTGGGGTGTGGGATGGAGATCTAGAAGTGGCTGGTGGTGAACAAATCAAACCTCACTACTACCAATCACCTCAGAAGAATGTGGGCTGGTGCCCTGCCTGAGTCCTGAGTTGGAGTCGACCCTCCCTTGGATCTTGAATGATCTTCTTCGAGGAGGGACTCTGACTTCTTCTTCCCCAGGATGGAGATCCTAGGAGAAGCCTGGCCTTGACCAAGATGGGCAGTGAGATTCCTTACAGTGGCTTCCCAGTGACTTTCCTGACCACCCACTACCTCCCACAGCATGCAGTGTTCTTGTGAGATCCCGTGCCCCCTGCCCCAGGACAATAGCAACGTGTTGACCCACCTTCTCCCCAGCCCTGAAGAAACCCTTCGGAGCTCAGCTGGGATCTGACATGTGAGGAAGAAGGGCCTCTGAGGTTGGCCCCTTCATCTCCAGATGATCCTCAGCTCTCCTGATCATCCATCAGGACTGCAAGAAAGGGCCAGTTTCTGCCTGTACATGATGTGGAATCCAGGATACCAAGTACAGCAAGAGTGTTGAGATCAGCACGAGTATGTGCTTCTTCCCTATAATTATCATCGCAAGAAAGAGGGTCACTCACTAGACAGCTGCCCCTCATTGGCCTCCATGTGGCATCTGCCAGAACATGCTGGATGGGTCCTAGGGAAGCCAGTTGAGGAGTCTCTCAGCACCTCCATGGCTCAGCAGCTGGGGAAGAATCTATCTAACTGAACTACGTCACCCAAAATCTACTAGCCTTCTTGTTGTCCCTGTGAGTTCCATTCTCTGAAAGGAGAATGATACTTTCCAGCTCTGTCCAGCCAGGCTCGGGACAATCCAGCTAGAAACTGGATAGCACGAGCCAGGTGCTCACACATCTTATCCCTTTAGGTTCAGAACTCAGTAGAGAAAAGAATCATGGAGGTTTGTCTTGTACTTGGCCATCTCATCCTGAGCACTGACACAAACCTGAGCACTCTGAGACATTGTCTTTTTTTAAACCTCATTCTTTTCTTATTATTTCCCTGAAAAAATATATATATTCTTTTTTTAAACATATAAGTTTGGTATGGTGCCTCATGCTTATAATTCTAGTTCTCAGGAAACAAAGGCAGGAATAGCCTTGTAAGTTTGAGAGAATTCTATACAGAGTTCTATATTGAAAGTTCTAGGCCACCCATAGCAAGAAACTGTCTAAAAGAGAGAGAGAGGAAGGAAGGAAGGAAGGAAGGAAGGGAGAGAGGGAGGGAGAGAGAAGGAAGGAAGAAGGAGGAGGAAGGAAGGAAGGAAGGAAGGAAGGAAGGAAGGAAGGAAGGAAGGAAGGAAGGAAGGAACAAAGAAGGACCTACAAATCTACCAGAGAATTAATCATCAGTAACGTGTATGTGTATTTCCGGCCCTTCAGCGACTAATTCCGGTAGACCAAAGTATGGGGGAACAGGTGTGCAGAGGTGAGCTCTGGCCAGGGGCAGGGTCGCTGTGGTGTGCCCTTCCGCCTCTCGGTTCCCCTCATTGAACATCCTTGGAATATTCCATGCAGAATCATTCTGAGAGTCGACTTTCATCGTGTCGGCCCATCTTGGACATATTCAGCAGCCCCCCGAATTGTGAGAAAGTACATTTCTGTTGTCTAGGCTACCTACTCCATGGCATCTTCTTTGGGGCACTCCAAGCTGAGTAATGAGTTTGGAACCAGGAAAACAGGTGCAGCTTTGTAACAATATGTAACCATACGGAAATAGCCTGGGAACTGGATGATGGGTGGAGGCTGGAAGTCCAAGGTTAGGGTGACAGCAGGGCTGGGTGCGGGTGAGGGCTTGCAGACAGCTGTTGCCTTCTTGTCTTCATCCTTCTGTGTCCTTGTGTGGCTTTTTAGAAGAGGAATCTTTCTCTCTCCCTCCCTCTCCCTCTCTCCCTCCATTTCTCCCTGCCCCACTTCAATTCTTGAAGACATCCATCTCATTAATCTCAGTGAAAACTCAATTAACTCCCAAAGGCCATTTCTAAATAATATCACACTAAGGGTCAGAGCTTCAACTCATGAATTTTAAGGAAACACACACACATTTGGTCCATAGCACTGGGCGAAAAGGCCTGAGCATGCAGTTGAGAGGATGGGAACGTGTGGTAGGTAGGCACTTATTTCTTCTTCCCGTTTTCTAGCTCCACTATACCCCATAAATAGCCATTGTCTTTTCCATGTTAACAGTACTCCTGGTGGCGCACACCTTTAATCCCAGCACTCTGGAGGCACAGGCAGGCGATCCCTATGAGTTCAAGGCTAGCCTGTTTTACAGAGTTCCAGGGCAGCCAGGGCTACCCAGAGAAACCCTGTCTTGAAAAACAAACAAACAAAAAGTACTCCTTCTAGAAGCTAAAGTACATACATGAAGTAGAAGTCCCTAACGACAATTCCATTGAGACCTTCTTCAAATTTCACTTGCTACTAATGTATGAACATTTTCCCACATCAATAAATATTTTCGGAAAACTAAGTTTTTAGTTTCTTGAGGAGCCTGAACATTTTCATAAAGTTCAACAAACTTCCTGTTGTTGGAAATATATATTGTTTACCTTTCATTGCTAAAAACAAGACTGCAGGGCCAGTGAGAGGGCTCAGTGGGTAATGGTGCTTGCTGCAAAGACTCACCACCCGAGTTCAATCCCTGGGACCCACTGGTGATTTCTGAAAGTTGCTCTCTGATTTCAGTATGCACACTTGTAGGCATGCAAGAGCAGACACAATAAACAAAAAAACACAGAAATAATTGTAATTTTAAAATACAACATTACAGCAAACATCTTGGAATAGCATTTAAATATTTTGTTCATCTATTTTTTTTTCCAAGATAAACTCTTAGAAACAGAATTGATGGAAAACAAATAATGCAAAAATGTTGCTATTTTGTTCTGAGACTGAGTCTCCTGAAGGCCCAACTGGCCATGGACTTACTATATAGATAAGTATGGCCTTACAAACTTGATTCTCCTCCGTCCATTTCTGAAGTGTTGGGATTACGATGCCCAGGTCTTTGTGTTTATTTTGTAGTACTGAGAATTGAACTCAGAATGCGTACCAGGCAAATGCTCTACCAGTAAGCTGTGTTGAGAACCTAGAGTGTATTTTGAAAGCCTTTAGTACATACTTCCTGCTGAACTCTGGACAAGCTGTTTTAATATTCAGTTCTACCAGTCCTAGTTGCACCTTATTCACTGAGGTTTAGCATTCTGGCCTTCTTTCATCCACGCCTTAGTAGAATTCACAAAGAAGAACATGGAGGTGGGAAGATGCAAAGCTCAACGTGATTTCCTTGTTCCTGTGTTTCCTACTCCAGACAGACAAGACTTCAGACATTTCCTATGCTCTCTGCCAGGGTGACCTAACTTGGAGTTAGGTCTCTTTGAGATTCTGTCTGTCCTGTGTGTGTGTGTGTGTATTGTTAGCTTATCTAGACAAGTCCAGTGAGGCTGATAGCTCTTTGCCCTTCAGTGACTTTGAGTCAGAAATTATAAACCAGGAGAAATCCAATCACAGGCTTTTAAAAGGCAACGGTGATTCTCCTTTCACATTTGAGAGTGTATCCTCTAACAAAAACATTAGGTAGCTGGCAAGAAAACTTCCTGGATTGGCAGGGAGCTTGTCTCAGGGGCTTTGCAGACCTTACATACCTTTTTTTTTTTAATCCTTTGTTCCAAATGTTTAAATGTCTTACCTGCCTCCAGGAAAAGGGGTCCAGAGAGTCTACTGTCATCTGCTTACTCATCTCTCCTCCCCCCACCCACACCATTTAAAAAAATTGAGATTATAATATAATTACAACACTTCTCCCTTCTGAACCATCCTTTTCTGTTTCAAATTTATAGCCTCTTTTTCCACTAATTGTTATAGATCATCTCTTATTACAGGAAACAGTAATAGCTGACTCTCTTAATGACTGCCTGCTCTACAATAAATAGCTTACAAATGTTTAGTGCCTCTCTACTTATTTTCTCTTTGCTAGTGGCCTTTTGTTATAGACAGCAGCCGCATCATAATTGTCACACAGATGGAGAAGCAGAGGCACAAGAAGTTAATGAGTCATGACCAGTGCAGAACAAGCCTAGAAAGACAGCTTGGCTCTACAGACCACACGTTAGAGCTCTGTACCAAGGCTCCTGCCTTCTCTCCAGCACTAGCTGAGACATCCCACCAAAAACTCTTGATTTGAGGAGCTGGTCTTGGTGGCACGGACCTGTAATCTTAGCACTTAGGAGGCAAAGGCAGGGGAAACACAAGTGCAGGGCTACAGAGTGAGACCTGCAACAACAGCAGCAGCAAGCTGCTTAGTTGTCATTAATGGCACAGTAAGCAGGCAGTGGCCAGGCCCTTCCTCATCTGCTGCAGAGGCTCCTGGGTAATTGTCCATAACATTGTCCACATCTTTCCTTCCTACCTATTTCTGTCCATTCTTTTGTGTGTTATCCAATTGCATGTATGTAAGGCCACTTCCCTGCAGCCTCTGTCTGGATGCAGCTTTGGGTTCTCTGGTCTGTGTTTAAGAACTTAAGTTATCACTGTGGTTCAGGCTGACTGGCCCCTTTCTCTGCCTCGCAGCCTGGTTTTCAAGCCAACAATGATGAGTTTATATTTCATCTGCAGTTATACTTCATTACGGCTGTGACCACAGCAGGTGTGACATTCAGGAAGCAGTCTATAAAAGTGATTTAGTAAACACATTCCTGTGTCCATGAAAAGGTGTATTATTCACTTAGACACAGGGGAGACGTTTCCTTAGGAGCCTCGGGGAGAGAGGGGACAGAGAACATCGCAAAGTTAGCATGTGGGCACTAAGGTGCTTCTTGAAGCTTCTTGTTCATTTGTTGCCTTTCCTCCAAGGCACACAACCCGGCCTCTCACAGGACTGTTGACATTCACTCACAAGTAAAGAGAGTCCATTCAGGTGGCAGGAATGAGTCAGGGCCCAGTTGGACTAGTGTCATCCACTGGGTTTCAGAGATCTGCATCACTCAGACGGGCCTGACCTGAATGCTCATTTCATCCTGTGGGGAGGAGATCTTTGTAGCTGTGTCAAGACAGGGGTGAGCAACTCTTCAAGGAAAAGCTGTCAGTCAACTTGAACAGGAAGGTGATCTACCCTATGTTCAATTTTAGTGGTGTGTGGTAGGAGTATCGGATCTGACTGAAGAGGTAAAAGATGGCCTCAGCTCAGACTAAGATCCTTTCTAATCTTGAGAATGTGGTGGTGATTTCACACAAGGTTCTTAATCTGCCTGGTATGGCCCTCAGATTGTACTCCTCTCCTTCTTAGGTATGTGTACATGTAAACACACGTGTTGTACATACATATTTATGTACAGTTGCACAAGTGTAATCACAACTCTGTTATTCCATATTCTTCCTCCCTCCAACTCACCCCCCAACCCCCGCCCTTTTTCAGTTCTGGGGCTTAAAGCCAAGGCCTGGTACACACTAGGCAAGCGTGCTGCCACCCAGCTGTATCCCCAGCCCTCTCCCTCTTCTCTCCCCGTCTCTTCATTTCTTCTCCAACCCCTTTCTTGCCCAACCTGTCTTGGAAAGAAAATGATGTCCTTTCTGTGTCTGTAGCCCCCGAAGTTTTGTAGATGCTCATTTAATACTATTTAAATTTATGCACATACATTTCACACAGCTTTATATTTTTCTTACAAAGATGGGGCCATGTTAATGTGGCTTTCTAGACTTTGCTTTCCTTGCCCAGTGATCTTTGCAGAAATCCCTTTAAGTCAGTTTGAACAGCTGTGATGCAATCTTTCTCAGAGCTTCATATCATTACATGGTGTGTACAAGACCACAGTTGTTCACAGGACTCTTCCCCATTGATAGACATTCACATTGTTTCCAGACTTTTCCTACCACAGGTAAAACTGTGATAAATGTCTTTGTAGGCCCATGTGATTTTTGTTTTACTTTTATAGGCTAGATTCTCAGGAGTGGAAATAATAGGTCAAAGTGTACACACATTTTTATTACTTACTTTTGGAAATTACATACATGTGTAGAATGCATGTGCTCATAATGTCTATTACCCTCTTATTTCTTTCCTACTTTTGTTGGCCCCCTTCTTCTCAACTATTGTCCTTCCTATACACATTCAAATATGGGTGGGTGTGTATGTGTCTGTGCATATGTGTGTGCTGGTGTGTGTATGTGGGTATCTCTGTGCTCTTATGTATCTGTGTGTGAATGTGTGTGTGTCTGAGTGCATGTGTGTGTTTATCTTTGTGTGTGACTGTGTGTATGTGCATGTGTGCATGTGTGTGTATATGTCTGTGTATCTTTGTGTGTATCTGTGGGTCTGTCTGTGTGCATGTGTATGTGTCTATGAGTACATGTGTGTATATCTTTGTGTTTGTCTGTGTGTGTGTTTATGTGTGCATGTGTGTCTGTGTGTATGTATCTGTGTATCCTTTTGTGTGTCTGTGTGTGTGCATGTGTGTGCATCTGTGTGTATGTGTATCTGTGTATCTTTGTGTGTGTCTTTGTATCTTTGTGTCTATGTGTGTATCTGTGTGTCTGTGCATCTGTGTGTGTGTATCTGTGTGTCTGTATGCATGTGTGTCTGTGTGTGCACCTGTGTATCTGTGTTTCTGTGTATCTTTGTGTGTATGTATCTGTGTGTATATGCATGGGTGTCTATATATCTTGTATATCTGTGTGTCTGTGTGTCTGTATGCATGTGTGTCTGTGTGTATGCAGGTCTTGAGCAGGTAGCCACAGCTGCTCTTTGTTGGTGATGGTGACAGCGGTGCTGTTTCCAGGAGACTGCTTCCCAGCACTCTTCCATTCTCTTCTTCTTTATATATATATATATATATAAAATTTATTTTTTATTTCTTCAAGTTACATCTCAATCACAATCCCCTCCCTACTCCCCACTCCAGTCCAACCCTTCCACCCTCCTCCCCCTCAACCCCCATCCTCTTCCCTTTTTTTTTTTAGTTCAAGGTATTTCTTTCCCCCCCCAACAGCTCTCCCTTTCAGTCCAAAAAATGGTTCTTTTTCTTATAACTATAAATACAATACAAAACAACAGAAATAAATAGGCCACAATTATGTGAGTTATATGGCTTAGCATACATTCCCAATGTCCAGTCCATATGTATTTGGCCCCTGACTTTAACATTCTACTATCTAACCATCTCCATGAGTTTAAAGTTCTATATCTAACTCAGCTTTCATACTAGCTTGCATCACAATTTTAAAAATATCTTCTTAGATCCAGAACACCCTCTTGATTCCTAAACAACTCAAAATTTAACTATGAGACTCTAGCTATCTGTTCTTCAACCACCTCAGAGACCTGAGAGGGATAAATATATCTGATTATATAGGAAGTGCAGGTGCAGGGCCTGCAGCTTCCAAAACTAAGAAATGACATACCAGTGGCTGCCTGGACAGTTCCCATTTTCTCTCCATACATTACAGCATCAATCTTCAGCCATTTGGCCCCGTTTCTCTGACAGACATTGATTGTAGAGCAGGAATTATGAAGGACTTACCTACCCTGTCTTGGCATAGCTAGGCTGTCGACTTACCTGCTTCCAAGTTTTGTCCTTTTTGGACAGCAGTCTGTCTACAGTTGAAGCAAGGGGTTTTTCTTGTCAAGAGAAAAGGTTACCACCAATTCAACCATCTCCCACTGGAGATTCTTCGATGCTCATCTTCTACTTGGAGTAGAATAGGGGGTACTGTCAGGAGCTGACATGTCTCGATATCAAAAAATCTTAAGTTAAGAAAACATCTTTGAATGCCATATTCTGCAGATCTCTTGAGGTTTTTGAAGATGCCCTATCTATCTCTTACATTTAGATAAGCAAATATTGCTTGTCTCTTAGCAACTTGATTTCTGAGTACCTTAGAAAATAACTGCGATAGACTGTCATAGTAACTAACAAAATGACACGTTTGCATGACTATTAGTTTGCATTTCTTAATTATCCTAAACAGTTTATGACAGTTGGTAGCAAGAGATCAAAACTTTACATTTCATTTTTAAGCATTACTAGGAACAATACCTTTAAGAAGCATTACCCTTAATTTTGTATCAATATACAAAGATCAATACCAATGTGGCCAAATATAATCTTAATTTTGTATCAATATACAAAGATCAATACCAATGTAGCCCAATACAATCTTAATTTTACATCAATATACAAGGGCCAATACCATTGTGGCCAAATATAATCTTAATTTTGTATCAATATACAAAGATCAATACCGATGTAGCCCAATACAGTCTTAATTTTGCATTAATATACAATGATCAGTACCAATTTAGCCAAATATAATATTAATTTTGTATCAATATACAAAGGTATAAGGGCATATTCAATAATCTGTCCTTTTGTCTTGATCTTTCCTATACTATGTCTATGTCCCATTTTTCTCAAGTCTGTTCACTCCTACATAGGAGAGAAAGAAGGATACAGAAAAGAAAAAGAGAGAAGTCCCTGGGTCTAACCTCCAAAACCCATTTAACAAGACCATTTAGCAGCTTGTAGTCTTTTCCCCTAAATAACAAAATTTTCTATTATCCATCAAATCAAAGGGGGGGGGAACACCCTCCCCACCTTCTGGGGATGGGACGTTGTTGTCTTAAAATGACTTCCTGCTGATTTGGGACGTAGTAAACCTGTTTGGGGCCC
>CAJQZJ010028153.1:0-10906 GCA_907164525.1 Lophiomys imhausi | reverse complement strand
TTAG
Source organism: Lophiomys imhausi (assembly GCA_907164525.1). Taxonomy (NCBI): domain Eukaryota; kingdom Metazoa; phylum Chordata; class Mammalia; order Rodentia; family Muridae; genus Lophiomys; species Lophiomys imhausi. The sequence continues at coordinate 10,902 of CAJQZJ010028153.1, read as the reverse complement.
AAAATAACTGTGATAGACTGTCATAGTAACTAACAAAATGACATGTTTTCATGACTATTAGTTTCCGTTTCTTAATTATCCTAAACAGTTTATGTCAGTTGGTAGCGAGAGGTCAAAACTTGACATTTCATTTTTAAGTATTACTACAAACAATACCTTTAAGAAGCGTTACCCTTAATTTTGTATCAATATACAAAGATCAATACCAATGAGGCCAAATATAATCTTAATTTTGTATCAATATACAAAGATCAGTACCGATGTAGCCCAATACAATCTTAATTTTACATTAATATACTAGGGTCAATACCATTGTGGCCAAATATAATCTTAGTTTTGTATCAATATACAAAGATCAATACCGATGTAGCCCTATACAATCTTAAATTTGCATTAATATACAATGATCAATACCAATTTAGCCAAATATAATATTAATTTTGTATCAGTATACAAAGGTGTAAAGCTATATTTAATAATCTGTCCTTTTTTCTTGTTCTTTCCTATACTATGTCTATGTCCCATTTTTCTCAAGTCTGTTCACTCCTATATAGGAGAGAAAGGAGGATACAGAAAAGCAAAAGAGAGAAGTCCCTGGGTCTAACCTCCAAAACCCATTTAACAAGACCATTTAACAGCTTGTAGTCTTTTCCCCTAAATAACAAAATTTTCTATTATCTATCAAATAACCAAAGGGGGAGAACACCCTCTCCACCTTCTGGGGATGGGACGTTGTTCTCTTAAAATGACTTCCTGCTGATTTGGGACGTAGTAAACCTGTTTGGGGCCCAAATAAGAAAGGAAAAATGGTTAAAAATGTTAATAGAATCATTTGATGTTCAGTCCCTTTGTGCTCAGCTATTTAGATGTCCTACGAAGTTCATAGACAGAAGCTGATCTTGAAAACTTTACTGAAGATCTGGCTGGAGTAGTCTGTGGAGCTGAACGATCTTAGCGATTTTGAGTTGTTGTGGTTGTAGACTTTTGAGGAAACTGCTATTGAAGAAGTCTGCAAGGCTGGATCATCTGGGCCACTCGTCTTCTTTGGTGTCTGATCTGTTTTCTGCTGAGGTTTCCGTTGTCCAGTTGTCCCTGGATTCCTTGAATGGATGCTTTAAATCTCCTGGAAAGATAAGAACAGAGCCCTGCCCTAATCCTAACTCTGGCTGAAGATTGATGCTGTAATGTATGGAGAGAAAATGGGAACTGTCCAGGCAGCCACTGGTATGTCATTTTTTAGTTTTGGAAGCTGCAGGCCCTGCACTTCCTATATAATCAGATATATTTATCCCTCTCAGGTCTCTGAGGTGGTTGAAGAATAGATAGCTAGAGTCTCATAGTTAAATTTTGAGTTGTTTAGGAATCAAGAGGGTGTTCTGGATCTAAGAAGATATTTTTCAAATTATGAGGCAAGTTAGTATGAAAGCTGAGTTAGATATAGAACTTTAAACTCATGGAGATGGTTAGATAGTAGAATGTTAAAGTCAGGTGCCAAATACATATGGACTGGACATTGGGAATGTATGCTAAGCCATATAACTCTTATAATCGTGGCCTATTTATTTCTGTTGTTTTGTATTGTATTTATAGTTATAAGAAAAAGAACCATTATTTGGACTGAAAGGGAGAGCTGTTGGGGGGAAAAATAAATACCTTAAGCTAAAAAAAAATATATATATAGTGTGAAATGTCCCCATTGCCATCAAAACAACCATAAACACAATATGAGAATCAATATACGTTAACATAAATTATGATATAAACAAGTGCAAAAATAGGAAATCTTTTTTTAATTCAATTTGCAATGAAATGCAAAAAAAATGAACAAACACCCACCCCCAAATCCCCTACACACAAAGGCACACAAAAACACAATGTCAGAAAATAGGACAATATACCTTAAATTAAAAATGTCTTAGAGAACATTTTTATCAGCAATTAACAAAATACGTGGGGATAATTTCTAAAAATATTTCTTACTCTTAAAGAGCCTAAACTTTTGCCAGACTTTTCAGGTAAGTTATTCCTTGATCATTTAAGGTTATCTACCTAACTTGCTGTCCTGCCATGTATGCCAGACTTTTCAGGTAAGTTATTCCTTGATCATTTAAGGTTATCTACCTAACTCGCTGTCCTGCCATGTACTTTGCCTGTTTAAGTTCACCTGCTTTTAAGAGAAAAATGCCACTGATTTTCCTATGCCTTGGATTTCCCAAGTAATTGGCTTTATAAAACTTAAGCTAAAGGAATAGCTTTAATCTTGTTATGTACCCTTCTATGTCCTTTATTCAGAATAATGTATATCTATTGGTCATAATAATTTTTGAAAATAGGCAACAGTTAGAAAGCAACTTTAAGCAAATTAAGTATTCCTGAAATGTTCAGAGCACATGTGCATATAGGTCAATGCCATTTGTTTGCAGTTTTATGTGCTGTTCTAGGTCAGTTGGGGAGAATAAAGTCACATCTTCTGTAACAATTAAAATTTTCTTTAAAAATTCTCTCAATTTTCTCATACCCTATATTCTGTGTTGATCAATAAGTACAAAGAAAAGTCCTTTGTTATGGACAGGCACAATACCCTGGCAACAGGGACAGAGAAATCAAACAGGTACAATAGTCAGTCAACACAGACAAGTCACAGACTACATTCAGATGGAGAGGCACATGAGGAGACAGATTACTGACACAGGGGGAGAAGTGGAGAATTTCATTTTAGGTATGTTCATGGCCAAAAAATTCCAATAGGATACCTCTTTTTTCTTTTCTTGATACAATACCAGCACATTTTGGTGCCCCCTCCCACCCTGCCTGTGAGATTTCTTTAATATGTTAATAGATGCTGACACAATTCAGAATGGAAATTTACTGGTTCTCATAATCTAAGACACCATGTCTGGGTGAGCTGAATGCTACAATCTGACCACTCTCTATCTTCTGGACCATTCAAACACATCCTCCCCATCCTTAAGATAAGAATAGTCTCCATAAGAGATCCAACTTCAATTCTGTCATGATAAAGAGAACAAAACAGACAAGTGGTTCTCTCTGTCTCAGTAGCCCTATCAGACACTTATTTTATTGATGCTGATTTCATGTCTACCCCTGAACCAACATCTATATCAAGGTCAGGAATAGTCTAACTGACCAGGTTAAACATACACACACACACACACACACACACACACCATGCTGATGATTTCTAACTGCACAAAGGTTAAAGTAGGAGAAAGATTTGATTCTCCAAGGAAAATGATGTTACCAGAAAACAGCTACTGGGAAATATAGATATCACAAGCTTCTGCTATTCGTGAAAGTATGATTGATTCATAGATACTTCAATCTGTAATTGGAGAAATAATCTAACTCACCATTTTTAAATCCTAAAGGATTTATCTAGGAACACAAAGTGCAAACTTCAGTACAATTATTTGGAGAATTCAAGTTCATTGAGCTTCCCTACTGTCATTGAAACATCTCTCGGTGTTTCAATGGTATCCATACATTTCCCACAGTCTATCATCCTGGGTTACTATTAGGGCCAAAATTAAGATGAATGAGAAAGCAGAGGTCTAGTTTCAATCTCCCAACAAACAACAATCTAACAGTATTGGAAACTTACGGACAGTAAAGGGTAAAGATAATTTGCTAGTATAATTCTTATTGATAAAATTTAAAACAGAATCTCAAGACCTATGAACATTATATGTTCTTGTTTTTTTCTCATTTTCTCTGAAGCAGATTTATTCCACAATGGTTAATTACATGTTGCCTCAAAAATATTCAATTTAAGGTTCAATTTGCTACTTCCTTTGTTTTCAAGTGGACTTCTATATTGTGTCTTAATTACTATAATTCAAATCAAATTAGATGTTGCTCTTTTATTTCCTTAGAAAACAAAATAATATAAACAAAATCATGCCCTACAAAATGTCAGTGGGAGTCTGAAAAAACAGAAACAACAAATATTTATTGAACATATACAAATAAGACATAAACCATTGCCATCTGAGGAGATAAGTTCTCTGCCAGTGGCAAAATAGGTCAACAGGATGTAATGGGACTGGATGTTCAGGATCATTTCTTCAGAAGATCATAGTGAGGTTGAATTCTGGATGTTGGGAAATAACCAAGAAAAACTAAAGGAGAAGTACACTTAGAGCATTAGTGCAAAGATTATGATTGAATGAATGTTTGTATTCTCCACAAATCCCAATGTTCAAATTTCAATCCTCAGTGTTCTGAGAGTTGGAACCTGAAAGAGGTAATTAGTTTGAATGAGGACATAAGGGTAGAATCCAGTGATGGCATTAATGGACTTAATGGAACATATAAAAGAGACCCCACCCTTCAGCATCCCTAGCCAAAAATGCATCAAGGATGTGCCCTTTGAAAGACAAGAAGAGGATCTTGACATTGAAATTGCCAACATCTAGTCCATGGACTGTCAGGATGCAAGATTACAGAGCAGTTAGAAATCTTTGTTTTCTGTTAAAAAAATCACCAAGTCTATGGTGTCAGACTGGAGAAACCCAAGCTAAAATAGATCCTGTAGTATATAGACCAGGTTGAAAAGTTGGTGTGCTAAAAACAGAAATTTGTAGTGTGTGTGTGTGTGTTGGGGGAGGTTGTTTGTTATTGTTTGTTTAAATTTTGGTGTGTGTGTGTGTATGTTTATCTTCTCTGCTACTATAAGTTTAGGAAACCATAATGCGAAATAAGTTTATAATTTAGAGGTCTAGCTATACAAAACTTGTAAATCACATGGAGGAGTTAGATTTAAATACAAATTTCACTGGAGCATTTATGTTTGCAGGAACTTTACACAGATAGAGGTCTGTGTTAAAACAAAACAAACTGAAAACAAAGTATTTGTTAAGAGAATTGGACAAGAGATGATGATGACTTGAATGAGAAGAGCAGAGGTAAAGAGACAAACAAGTAAATATCATGCATATCTTAGAGTGGAATCAAAGACTCTGGTAGTGGACCTTGAGAGAAAGAGTCTCAGTCAAGAAGTTCAGTTCAGTTTTAGTTTTCAGTGTCTCTTAAAGATCTACGCCAGAAGTAAGGGAAGCTTTATATTCTTGTATGTCATTGTAGGAAGAGATTAAGAATGGGTTCTAAGACAATACAACATTTCAAAACTAAACATAGAAGGTACATTTATCAAATTAGACCAACAGTATATAGCTGGCAAAATGGGAAGAAAACAAGAGAACTTGGTCAAGAACTTGAGGAAGTTCAGATAGCCATGAAGTTATCTGCAATCTTGAATGTTTATGGGAAGTTTAATATAAGAATAGAGAAACGGTCCCTAGCAACAGGGTTGTTACTAACACCTTTGGCACAAGAATAGTTCCAGTGGATGACAAGGAGAGGAAAAATAGATTGTGTCATTAGGAGAATGCAAAAAGAGAAAAGTGAAACAGAAATCATAGAATACATTTAAAGAATTTAGAAATGAAACATGAGAAAGTGATGTTGATAAAAAGCATTCATATAAACAGTTGTAAGATAAGAAATTGAGGTCATGTTTGGCTAATGATTAGGGAAACATCAGAGATAGGAATAGAGTAGCAGTTGTAGAAAAGCAAGTATGAAGCCTCTGGGCAGGTGGACAGAGAGATCATCAACCTAATGGAAGGATGAGCCTTGTGTATGAGCAAGGGTACACTCAGCCATTATACAATGAAGAAAGAACATCTGTGTAAATACAGCTGGTATATTATGGTGGGAAGATGAAGGATTTACTACTGGTTATTCTTATCTCAGTGAACCAAAAGCGAAGTGATAGCTGAGATCAATGGTTATTTAAATAGAGGAGGCTTGACTTTATGTACGTTTGTATATAGTCATTTGGAGGGTGAAACTACATTTAATTGGCTTGATAGAGGATTGTGGAATGATATTGTGATTCTATTGGAAATAATAAATGTAAACAAAAACAATGTAATTGATTATTTTCATGTATCCAGTAAATACTTTACAATATTTTGAAGGAAGACGTATTTGTGCAACATGGAGGTATGATCTATGGAAATCAATGACAGTATATTTACTGACTTTCACAAGATGTTTATGCACTGACTTCGAAGAGTCAAAGATACCTATAAGTATAAGAAAACATAACTTTTACAGTTTCTGTTTCATATACAACTTTCCTCTTGGGATAACCTTGCAACATGCTTAATCTAAAACCTAGATCCCAAAACTTGTATGCCTTAACAGCATTCATCTATAGATAAGTTGATTCATGCAAAGACAAGTATCTTATCCAATTTGCTCAATCCATAGCTGGGAATCTCTGTTTTAGCTTTTTAACTTGAGATTAATTAAGGCTAGATAATTTCTGCTGCTCAATTTATAAATATGTGTAAATCCATAAGTTTGAATACTAAGGAATACCAACAGAAGTAGTGAATTGTATATCTTGAAAGGAAATATTTTCTTTAGACTTTGAGTCTTGAGACCTTTGCAGTCCCAGGATTCAAGTTTCATTAAGACTTAGCTGGGTGTGGTGGCACACGTCTAATCCCAGCACTCTGGAGGCAGAGGCAGCTGGATCTCTGTGAGTTGGAGGCTAGCCTGGTCTACAAAGTGATGGCAGAACAGCCAAGGCTGATACACAGAAAAACTCTGACTTGAAAAGCCAAAAAAAAAACCAACCAAACAAACAAAAAACAAAACAAAACAACAACAACAAAAAACCCGACGTAATTCTACTCCCCAATCTAGAGTACTAGAGAAACAAAAAAAGATCTTTACTTTTCATTTTTAAAGTCCTAATACTGCCTGTTCTCTATCCTATTTACATTTTATTTTAATTACTAAACAAAAAGTTTCAAAACTTTAAAGTAAATTTTTAATAAGTACATAAGCAATGGTCAGAATCTGAAAATCAAAAGAGGATATGAACACATAACTATTTCTGCTTAAAATGCTGTTTAGTGAACAGGAAAAGAAGTGAGTAAACATGGCAATAAAATAATTCCTAATGACACATTGTTGTACTCATATAAAAGAGCATCACTCAACCCTCACCAGAGAATTTCCTTCTTGAAGTAGATGGTAATTAATTCAGAGACCAACAGACACACAGACTCACAGAAGGACAATCTGAAAGTCTATAAACTTTGGAGCACTGAGCAGTAATGAGATTTCTTCAGCAAACACCACCCTACCCCAGGGTTCAGGGACTTATGGGGAAAAGGAGGTAGAAAGATTCTCAGAGCCAGAGGTAGAGGATAACTCTAAAGAAACAGTCACTTCCAGACACACGACTGATGTACACATGAACTCAAGACGCTGTGATGGCATAAATAAGACCTGTTCAAGCCAGATGAGATCCCAACACTGAGAAGGGGAAGTGGACACAAAGTTGAACACTAACCCAGAAGCTATTGCAAGTTACAGCTGTGGGAAAAGGGAAAATCATTTTTCCAGAAAGGTGTTACTGCACATATCAACCACACTCCAAAATAGGCTCTAAGTCCAGAAGTAGCTGACCAAAACAAAATGGACTCCATGACACATTGTTGTTTTGTTTTGATATCTCTTATAGTTCCAGGGTTTCTTTGTTTGTTTTTTGACTTTCACTTTTGTTTTGTTTTCAAAAAGAAAGAGGAGAAACATAAAGTTGAGTAGGGGAGGGAGGTAGTAGTTGGGAGAGAAAGAATATGATCACAAAATAGTGCATGAAAAACAATTAATTTTTAAAAAGGCCCTTTAGTTGATTGTATTGAGCTATGTGAGTCACCACTAATCTGGAATAAAAACACAAGGCTGTGTTCTTCTCTGTACAATGTTACAGACTCACCATCCTTAATCATATTAAAGTAGTGTAGCCACAGGAACTTGCTCTTCACTGAGGGTTAATTCAGATTCCTTCTTGTTTTAACACTGATACATTTTCAGAACAATGATCCCTTCCAGATAATATGATAATAAATTACTCACCTGCCACCCACTCAGTTATTTCATACATCCTTATAGTTATCTAGAAAAAAAAGTTGATTTAACTACACTTACATCAACATGGATGCACTACAAGTAACATTATAATTGAATATTGTGATAACCCATGGCAATGTGAAAGGGGCAGTGGATGACAAAGTCATTGTCACTGCTGTTTAGATTCATCTTGAACTTGCTCTTTAAAGTGACCATGGGTGCCTTGTATACACAAGATTTTGATGACCAAACCTTTCACTCCCTAGAAATCCACCTACCAAATAAGAAGAGAAGACAAAAGGGACTCATATAATGACTCCATAGACAGATAAAGAAAACAGGTTCTCTTCCTCCACTATTATCAAAAAGCAATCTTTGAGTTTTTGTCCTCAATGTATATAAGAATTTGAGAAATTCTGTTAGCTTTGCTTAACCTCAGTTTATTTGTCATTATTACCTGCTTATACTTACTATTCTTTTGTGTTTTTAAAGTTTGTTATAGTAAAACCAAAGCAGATTTTTCACTATACTTAAACTTCAAATAAAGAGTAAAATGGTTACCTTCTAGTTACTTCAAAAAATTATATTATGTGGAAATTATTGGAATGAATTTTACAAGCAAGCATTGGTATTACACAGAAAGTAAAGAAATAATACTAATTTATTTTCAATTTAACTATTCTAATGCTTTATATGAGCCAGTAAAGATGACCAATTTAACCATTTAATCAATTGAAAAAAATCTATGCAGCAAATGAACAATATATGTGAAGGGCACTATATTGATTCAGCTTACCTCCACAAACATTTATTGAGTGGTTATTATGTGCTGATCCCTGAAGTAGGTACAGACTATGGAATGGGCCCAGATCTTGAAGGGTTTGATATATTGGGTGGGAGGGGGGGAAGAGAGAAAGAGCAGGGCATAGTTTTATAAGGAAAGCATACTAAAACTATGAGCAGATCAAAAAACAGTGCATCGGACCCAAGGTGACTGAGAAGGAAGATGATTGGTGAGATCAAGAATGGATTTGGGGGGGGCAAGATGGCGGCGACCTACACTGACGCATTTTGAACGCAGGGAAAAAAGAGCCATGAAAAACACAGAGTTATTGGGCATTGTGCAAAAACAGGAGGGGCTAGACCCCCCCCCCCCCGGAACACTCACAGCTCCCAAGGGACTGTTAAAAGTCCCAGGGCAAGGTTCTCCCCCATTTCTCACAGACACAGAAGCTACTAAACCCAGGATTCAGGAACTCCCATTTGGAGAGGCGCCTGGTAAGATCGATCCCAACTTACAGCAGGCAGAATCAGGGTCCACTTAACCATAGACCGCTGGCCTATTGGGCTCCCCAAACCTCAGGTAGAACTTATACCCACTTAAAAAACTTTGCGAGATAGTGGAAGGCTTAGCAAGGAACAAAGAGGGGGCTCAGCGGGTGGTCCAGAGCCACTCGTGAGCGGAGGGCGGGAGGTTCCAAGAGAGCACGGGAAGCTGGGAACACAAAGGCAGGCGGGAGGGGCTGAATCCGACGCACTTACAGAAGCACAGCTGGGGAGGGAGCCCGGCTGGCAGGGCCAAATCCCCACGAACCCACGGCAGGTCAAGTGGGGAGAGAGACAGGCATGGGCGGGGCCAGGGATCTGTGCACCCATGGCTGAGCTGCTGGGGCAAGAGGACCACTCAGGTGGCGGGAGGATCTGGGGCTTGGGATACCCACGGCCTAGCAGCCAGGGAGGGGGACCCACGGTGGCACAGACAGGAAGGGAATCAGGCACAGAGGCCAGCCCTGTGGCGAGAAGCCTGGTGAGAAAACAGAAATCGGGACCATAGCTGTATTCTGGAAAATCCAGACATATTAGGTGTGGAGCCAGACCCTGTCACCCTCCGTGACGACAAACAAAGCCCACAGAATCTGGGCCTGGGCAAACAGGTCCATACCATCAGAACCATTACAGGCTGATAACTCAGAGTGCAACATAGAGAAGTCTGAATTGGGAGCAGTGAAACAATCCTGGTCCATTACTCACAAACTGGGAATAGACTACACCAGCTCACAGTGCCTCAGGCTATTAAAACAACAGTGACCCTGAAATCGGCCCGTAAGCAATGACAGATGGCCAAGTAACTCGTCCCCTGCAACAAATCATCCACTGTGGTTCCAAGCACAGAAAACAGCTAAATGCATCCAATGGCCAAAGGTCAAAAAAAAAAAAAAATAGAAATCAAGGAAATATGACTCCAACAAAGCAGAATTATCCTAGCTCATCCAATTCAGATGACCACACACCAACAGAAACACATGAAAACGTTGACAATTCTGCATTAAGGAAAGTGATAGAGTCCCTGCAAGAAGAACTTAAATCTATGAAGGAATTCAAAGAAGCCACAATTTTACAAGTCAAAACAACGAACAACACCATTGAAGAGCTACAAGCCAAGGTGACAGAGCTTGAACAGGAAAAGGACAAAGCAATGAAGATTTTCATACAAAAACAAGCAAGCTGGAGAAGGAAATGTACAAAACGAACAAAACCATACAAGACATGAAAATAGAAATAGAAACAATAAAGAAAACACAGTCAGAGTTAAAAGAGGAAGTGGAGAACCAAGGGAAGAGAACAGGAACTACGGATGTGAGTATCAACAATAGGATGCAAGAAATGGAAGACAGGATATCAGGCATGGAAGATTCAATGGAAGAAATCAGTACAACATCCAAAGAAAATGAGAAGGCTAAAAAAATCTCTCATCCACGACATCCAAGAAATCAAGGACTCAATGAAAAGACGGAACCTAAGAATTATAGGTATAGAGGAAAGAGAGGACTCCCGAATCCAAGGTCCAGGAAATATCTTCAACAAAATCATAGAGGAAAACTTCCCAAACCTGAAAAAAGAGATGCCAATAAAAATCCAAGAGGCTTACAGAACACCAAACAGATTAGA
>CAJQZJ010028148.1:0-10161 GCA_907164525.1 Lophiomys imhausi | reverse complement strand
TGATGCTGGAATGTATGGAGAGAAAATGGGAACTGTCCAGGCAGTCATTGGTATGTTCTTTCTTAGTTTTGGAAGCTGCAGGCTCTGCACTTCCTATATAAGCAAATATATTTATCCCTCTCAGGTCTCTGAGGTGGTTGAAGAATAGACAGATAGAATCTTATAGTTAAATTTTGAACTGTTTAGGAATCAAGAGGGTGTTATAGATCTAAGAAGATACTCTTAAAAGTGTGTTGCAAGATAGTATGAATGTTGAGTCACATATAGACCTTTAAACTCATGGAGTTGGTTAGATAGTAGAATGTTAAAGTCAGGGGCCAAATATGTATAAACTGGACATTGGGAAGGTATACTGGGCCAATTTACTCTCATAAATGTGGCATATTTATATCTATTGTTTTGTATAATACTTACTGTTATAAGAGAAGGAACCATCTGTTGGACTGAAAGGGGAAACTTCTGGGGGGAAGAGGGTGGAAGGGTGGGATAGGAAGGGGAAATAGGGAGGGGTTTGTTACTGAGATGTAACTTGAAGAAAAAAAAATAAAGTATAAAAAAAATGAGACTCAAAACCTTGGCACCTACTACAGCATGGGAGAGGAAGGAGAGAGCAAGAGAGCAAGCAAGACAGACAGAGAGAGAGAGAGAGAGAGAGAGAGAGAGAGAGAGAGAGAGACAGAGAGAGACAGAGAGAGAGAGAGACAGAGAGAGAGAGAGATTGAAGGGAGGCTATCCCCAACTAGAGAGCATTGTAGTAGAAGGGATGACTATGTTGGCTGAGTGAATCTGAGTGTGATTAGATGCACGGATGAATCTTTGCTGCTGACATGGAATACATTGAATTCCATAAATGGACCGCTCTCTCTCTCTCTCTGTGTGTGTGTGTGTGTGTGTGAGAGAGAGAGAGAGAGAGAGAGAGTGCAGGCTTTGTGTTGTTGTGTAGCCTAAGATTTCCAACAGTTGAGTTTATGTGCCACCCAGACCATCTTTATTTTATTTTATTGCTGGACTTTCACTTAAGTATAAGACATTGTTTTTTATTTATTTTTATTTTTTTTCCTTTATTTTTTATTTCTTCAAGTTACATCTCAATCGCAGTCCCCTCCCTATTCCCCCTCCAGTCCCACCCTCCCACCCTCAACCCCCCATCCTCTTCCCTTTTTTTTTCTTTTAAGTTTAAGGTATATCTTATTTCCCCCTACAGTTTCTCCTTTCAGTCCAACAAATTTTTTGTTTGTCTTGTTTGTTTTGTTTTTTGACTTTCACAATGACCTGTTTTTGTTTGGATTGTTTGTTTGAATTTTGTTACTCTAGCCACTGAACCATAATATAACTCTATGTTGTCCTGAGGCATAGTTATCTTTTTTTTTTTTTTTTTTTTTTTTTTTACAATCCAGGTCCTTTATTTCTTTTTGCACATTAGGCCATGAACTCATATGGAATGGGCTCCAGCAGCTCCGGCTCCTTCCCGTTAGTCCTCACAAAGTGTGCTTCTCTGGGTGGTGCAGGCTGGTGCTTCAGCTGGACCCAGGTGCCCTTCTCTTTGGCTTCCTTCTTCTTCTGGTCGTTCTCCTTCACCCGCTTCAGGAAGCTGTCTCGGCTCTTAGAGTGCTTGATGTGCTCAATTCGCACGTTAATCCTCTTGGCAAGGATCTTGCCCTTAACTTGCTTGTTTACGATGATGCCCACGGCATGCTGGGTGACGTTGTAGACTCTTCCAGTTTTGCCATAGTAACACTTACGTGGCATTCCTTTTTGAATGGTGCCCATTCCCTTGATGTCCACAATATCACCCTTCTTGTAGATTCGCATGTATGTGGCCAAAGGAACAACTCCATGTTTCCTAAAAGGCCTAGAGAACATGTAGCGAGTGCCCCTCCTCTTTCCCTTTGTGTTTGTCATCTTGGCGAGTTACTTAAAGTCCTACACCCGACGGCACATGCTTGGGGTTAGGCGGACGCACGGTAACCGAGCTGAGCCAGGGCCGGCCTCCCCGGATACAAAGCCCCTGGCACCCACCGCCCGGGCCAGTGACCACCAGACAGTCCCCTCCGCGACCGCATATTTATCTTTTAAAAGGTGGGAGGATGACCATGTACAGGAGATGTTCGTTGGGAGAACTAACCTACATGTCTGGGCTTACCTCAGACATGGTGATATCAAGAAGGAGAATATATGGAATATTAGGGTCTGAGTGTAGATTTCCTTAATTCCTGAAACCTACAGAGAGCCTCATGAGGCAGAGTGCCCATTCACAGGACACTGTGTAATTCACCTGGGAAAGGAAGAGATTTGGAACTGGTTGTATTCACCAGTTTCTTCTCCGAGATATAGGGATGTTTGTGAACTACGTACACCAGACTCCACAACTGCCATGGGTACATTCACTATGTGTACATCCTTCTCTCCTCAGGAGAATCCTTTGGGACCATATCCTTTAGTAGCATATAGTTCCTGGGTGTAGATTATGTTCCAACTGTGTATAAGCTTTCTAGCAAAACTTAAAGAAGGTTGAATTTGTACATAAAGAAAATGCAAACATTTTCAAGGCTTAATCACCATGAGTACTTGATTGTGTCTGATTTCATTGTGAGAGATTAATTTTAGCCATGGTGATATTATCTTCTTAGCTTATTCTCTCTCTCTCTCTCTCTCTCTCTCTCTCTCTCTCTCTCTCTCTCCTGTGTGTGTGTGTGTGTGTGTGTTTCATGACAGGGTTTCTCTGTGTAAGAGTCTTGGCTGTCCTGGAACTGTCTTTGTAGACCATGCTGGCCTCAGACTCACAGAGATCTGCCTGCCTCTGCTTCCCGAGTGCTGGGATTAAAGGTGTGCACCACCATTGCCCAGAATCTTTTTGGCTTCTTGTGTGAGGATAACATCATCCAAATAGCAGAGCAGAGCAGACCCAAACTATGGTGTCTCCCTGAATATAAGCTGACATTGAGTTGCCCCATTCCCATGTGCAGTGAGTGTTATATTTTACCTGAAGCAGTAGAGTATGGTGTTAGGAGCATAAAAGTGTATATGGAAGTGCTTGGAAGTCAGTAAGAAAGAAAATCAGGAGCATGATTCTTAAACATGGGGTCTATTTCCAAGCCAGGTATACACAGACTCATTGAAAGGCAAATCAATAACAAAATCCAGCCCAACCTGTCTTTGTCACTCATCTGCCCAGGGACAGAAGGCATGCCTTTTCATTTCCATTTCAAGAGTTCCATATTAAAATAATAAACATTGTAGCTTGTTGCCTTAAAACATATGCTTTACAGTATGTACTTATATCAAAATTATATGTTCTATACTGCCCATGCTAAACTAACACATTCTATGCTTCAGGTGACTTGAGTGACAAGTGTAAAAAAGCAACACATGGAAAAACAGATGTTTTAAAATAGATGCCTGTGGTGTGAATGGAGTGTTCTAAAGTGGGGCACTATGTTGTAATTTTCCCAAAGCAACAGAAATGGTAGGTAGGTGAATTTTATGGATTATATATTATACCTTAGTAGACTTGGTTTAGGAATACAGAAATGTACACATGCACACATACACATGAATATATATGAATGCATATGCATATGCACATGCACACACATACATATAACCACATATACACTCACACATACATATACACAGGCACACAAGTATGCACATATGTGCAAATGTACATATATATACATGTATGCACATGCATGCATATACATGAACACATACATAGTCACAGATGCATACATACACACATATACACACATGCTTATACATGGACTCATGCATGTATATGTACACTCATTCATATGCCTACATTCTTACACATATAATCACATGTATACCCAAGTGCACGCATGTGAACACATGCTTATGCATGGACTCACACACAAGCAGAAATGCACACACAGAGAAATAGCAATCTACAGCAACCAGTGAATCTAAGCATGAATGCGTTGCCATGGTGAGTCCCAGCAGCAGCGTCACAATACTCACTCACAAACCTCTGGTGTTTTTTGAATGAAGGCAAGTGAATAAGTGGGAGAAACTTATGACCACCACATTTGACTTCCCTGCTGTCCTACTTCTAATAAATTAACAATGCTGCACTGTTGAAGCATCATGATTTACTGTTGAGAAACAACCCTGAATACAGGAAGCGGGCGTGGTTGACTTCAGAGATGGTTTGATTGTTCTGAGAACACACTGCACGTCTTATGAAGCTGAAATTCTCTGGTTACTTTTGCCTGTTTCTTCACCAGGTTGTGGCTTTCACTTTCTTCCTCTGAAGAGCGGGGGTGTGGGGGAAGCAGCTTCACTAGTTCTAGCTGTGGTCTTGATGAGAAGGAACAGCAAACACAAGAGAGAAAGACTGCTTACACGAAAGTCCTAAACAGTCCAACTCCTGAGACACATCTTTATATCAGCCACAGGGTATTTTTAAAATTAAATGACTCCTATTAAAAACCAGTAAATAGAAGAAGCTAACAGAGACTATTCCTTAGCCCTTCCTGAAATCTGATTTTTTTTTTTTGTACTGTGAAATACATTTCCTATGACTCCACTTACAGTACTCATAGGTGGAGGTGTCAGAGCTCAGGAAATGATAATCAGCTCAGAGGAACAGTATGGGAATACAGGCAAAGAGCAAGGCTTACTTTTGCAGAGAGACTGTAAAGCACAGATTGATTTAACTGCATCAGAGGGGCCTAGATTAGACATTTAAAAGACCATTCAATTAGGAGCTGTCTGAACCACTACCTTGCATAAACGGCACAGATACCAAGATATAAGCATCCCATGGAAGACAGTGAGTGCAGTCGGCAGCTCCTTGGACTTTTCATGCTTGAGGTCAAAGACTGAACGAATGTGTCGAAAGAGACTTTGTTTTAATATTTACTTATAGTTCCTACTGTGTGCCAATGGTTTGGCTCTACTAACTCACCGGTCATTTCTGATCATGTGGATTGTGTTTTGGAAGCAGTTGGGCTCAATTTATTTGTAGTAAACCAGTCAATATCATTGGCAAGATCAGCACTTAAAACTTAATTACCTTTATTGAAGGCATAAACCACAACTCTGGGATTTCTGCATTTTGAACCAGTTAGGGAAAACGTACATGTACTTGCCACAACCTTGGCTGTATTTTATGAAGGATCTTAATTATCCTTTTTACTCACATACATACATGTGCCTGTTTCTCTCTTTTCTCTTCTGTTTCTCTTGGTTATAAACCACAATTGAAATATCAAAATGCTTTGCCTACATTTACTCATCATAACACTGCAGTGATGTTTTATGAAGCAATAATACACATCCAGAATGAATTAGCTACGGGACTGATGGGTCATTTTCCCCCACTATGATGCCAGATTATTGTCACATAAAGCAGTACAACAGGAATGTTATTGGCAATATACAGTGTCCTTGGAATCCATTTGAACTGGAGTGTTTGGAAATAAGTTAAAAGTGAAAGCGATTATGTACCTGAAAAAGAATTGTTGGAAAATATTAGATCATGTGAACCACAGGGTAATAAAGGGAAGTTAAGGAACTGAAGTGGATGTTTGAATTTCTCAACTTTCTTAATTCTCTGGCATTTAACATTACTAGATAGGGATAGCCTCAGACTCTATAGGACTAGAGAGCTCATGTAGAAAATGATATTGGACCAGTAAGTTTAAGCACTTCCTGTTAACCTCTGGTTAACAACTGTGCTTTGGGTCAATTCATAAGGCATGTAGATAATAGTTGACTGCAAGACTCTTTATCCAATACATAACTTTTCCATCATCATAGGCCTCAATTTCTTACAGGAGTGTTCAACCTTTGACTTTGAAGAGCTCAAGGACCACTCATTAAATATGATCCAACCTATAGTCTTGAGATAGAACATATGCATAATTATTTTGTAAGACACTGTAACATGATGAGCTGTGTGAAACACCTTGCTCCCTCTGTAACAATATTTGAAACAGTGTCTCCAGTCCTACCTCTATCAATGATTCCTAGGATTTGGGTCCAGGAGAGAGTCTAGGCTTTGTAGTTTCTCTATGAAGTGAGATGCTGAGCTTTTTCCACATCCTTCCCTTTTTCATTACACAACACTTCATCCAGAGACCACTTCAATAGGTGGGACTCTAGGAGGGACAGTGATCTCTGTCCTTAGGGGCTTACCCACCCACCCATCAGCCTTGCTGTGGAGCCAGAGAAGCCTGATGTTGGAGAGCCTGCAGGAACCCAGCTAATGATGCTGCATGGAAAGGGGCCTGAGGCTCTGCCTTCAGCATCTTGACTAAAGAAGAAAAGGCTTATTTGCATCAGTTTCAGTGCATTAGTAATAACCTCAGAGTACCCAAAATGCATCAGCATCCATGTACAGAAAAGAAATTAAAACATTTTCCCTTGTGGAAATTTTACCAAAAGTAAGCCCAGATTTTGATTCCCTACTTCTCTCTGTATGTATCAGCTTTCATCTCCATCTTCCTGTAATTTTAGTCTGAATCTGTGCCTGCCTGAAAGCTATGTTGTCTTGACTATCTCTGTGTACCCAACAAAGGGGTTTGCTCTGTATTAATTGAATAGCACAGAGAGTATCACAAAAGGAAGAAATGAGAGGCATTTTACAGACATCTTTAACAGAGTTTTACAAGCAAAACGTTCTTGACTCCAACTGGCCCAGATAATAAACAAAGAAACAAATGCTATCAAGCAATATCCATTTACTGCTTCCAGAAGTTATGGTAGATTATTATTATTTTTTTTTGGTAAGGCCACTTTGATTCTATTTGATGTTTTCAGCAAATGATTATTATAACACACATGCATTGCTTTCTGGGTCAGGGACACTGAAGACTACATCATTTAACTTTAAATCTATGTATGGTGGTACAGTGGTGAGGTAGGAGAAACTTTAGGCTTTGTGGAGAGCCACTATTGCTTAACTGGTGAGGTCCAGGCCAATGAGTCATCCTGTCTAAATGGAGGGGGATAATGCTTTAGAAGATGACACGTAGGATTCCCTCAGGCCTCCATATATACACACATGTACACTCACATGTACACACATATGTGTAACCAAATACATGCACATGCATACACATGTGTGATAGTTTCTTTTTTCCCCTCATATAACATTTTTATTGATTCTCTTCAAGTTTCACATCATGTGCCCTGATCACAATTCCTTCCTACATTTCCAAGTCTATACCAACTTGTGACCTCCCCCCCACAAGAAGTAAAAAAAAAAAAAAAAGAAAAATAAGAATAAAAAGAAGGAAAGAAAGAAAGAAAAACAATCCCCAAAACAAGTCCACTTTATGTTCTATATGTACTCACTGGAGCCTGTTCAAACTCTCAGTGACTTCCCCTTTCAATAGAAATGAGTCCTTCCCATCCCACACCTCCACTAGAAGCCATCAATTGTGGAGAGATACTCTTCAGCATCCTTATCACACTCTTTAAGAGTTCATTTAGGTGGCTTCCTGTCTAGGTAGACTTCCTGTAAGCAACTTTGTTGTTGTTGTTGTTGTTGTTTTAGGGGATTGGGTGTGGGTACAGGATGTCACAGAAGACTTCCATGTCCTTCCCTCTTAAGTGTGGATCTGGAGTCATCAATATCATAGCAAAAGTAGACTCTAGATGGAGGTCCTTGGTCTGTGTTGCAGCCTGAAGTCACATCTATGTCTGTAGGCCATACTGCTACCAGGAATCATACTGTTGTATGTAGCCTGCACTGTCATCTGGGATCACAGTGAAGTCAATGCCATATCTGGATCCATGGTCCTAGTACTTAACAAAATTACAAGCTGTTAAATGGTGTTGTTAAATAGGTTTTGGAGGTTAGACCCAGGGATTTCTCTCTTTTTCTTTTCTGTATCCTTTTTTCTCTCCTATGTAGGGGTGAAAAGACTTGAGAAAAAATGGGACATAGATATAACATAGGAATGATAAAGAAAAAGGGACAGATTATTGAATATACTTTTATATCTTTGTATCCTGATACAAAATTAAGATTATATTTGGATACATCAGTATTGATCTTTGTATATTGATACAAAATTAAGATTATATTTGGCTACATTGGTATTAATCTTTGTATACTAATACAAAATTAAGATTATATATGGCCACATTGGTATTGATCTTTGTGTATTGATACAAAATTAAGGTTAACTCTTTTTAAGATATTGTACCTAGGTAACACTTAAAATGAAATGGGGCCAAATGGCTTTCTTAGCTTTGGAAGCTGCTGGCTCTGCACTTCCTGGATAATCAGATATATTTATCCCTCTCGGGTCTCTGATGTGGTTGAAGACTAGATAGCTAGAGTCTCATAGTTAAATTTTGAGTTGTTTAGGAATTAAGAGGGTGTTCTGGATCTAAGAAGATATTTTTAAAATTGTGATGCAAGTTAGGATGGAAGCTGAGTCAGATATAGAACTTTAAACTCATGGAGATGGTTGGATAGTAGAATGTTAAAGTCAGTTGCCAAATACTTATGGACTGGACATTGGGAATGTATGCTAAGCCTTATAATTTTCATAATTGTGGCCTATTTATTTCTGTTGTTTTGTATTGTATTTGTTGTTATAAGAGAAAGAGCCATTTGCTATATTGAAAGTGGGAGCTGTCGGGGGGGGGGAAGATATATCTTAAACTTAAAAAAAAAGGAAGTGGATGGGGGGTTTGAGGGGGAAGAGGGTGGGAGGGTGGGACCAGAGTGGGGAGTAGGGAGGGGATTGTGATTGAGATGTAACTTGAAGAAATAAAATAAATAAATAAATAGCAATCTTAAAAACATAAAAAAGTTAAAACTGCACTTTTAAAATGTAACAATAGGCTATTTAAAAAGAAGCTGCACTATTTCCACAAATTGTCTCAAATTTGTAGGTAGCATTGTAGAGACCCATCAGTTTTCCTTTCCCTGTTCCCATAATTCCACAGCCATATCTCCACATTGATGGGAACATTTTCCTGCATGTCTCAAGCAACTTGGCCTTGAAATCGTTTTGGTTGATGCACTGAGAGCCAAAGTGGACAAATACCAATGCTGGTGTGAGACTGCCAAAGCATCCAGAGAGTGTCTCATCTGGCCATGCTTCCAGCACAATCATAATCTGCTGTCCCGCAGGCCAGTCCTCAGAATGAGAAACAAACATATGGAGATCACAAGAGCTCAGATTCACTGTCCTGGCTAGTTTTGTGTCAACTTCACATAGTCTAAAGTCATCTAAGAAAAGGAAACCTTAATTTCAAAATGCCTCCATAAGGTCAGGCTGTAGGCAAGGCTATAGGACATTTTCATAATTAGTGATTGGTGGGGGAGGGCCCAGCCCATTGTGGGTGGGGCCGTTTCTGGTCCTGTGATCCTGGGTGGTATAAGAAGCAGGCTGAGCAAGTCATAAGGAACAAGCCAGTGAAACAGTACCCCTCTGATACAGCCATGCAGAAAACAGCAAAACATGGTTCTCAACTGGCAAATACTGTTTTTAAATTCAGTTTCAGTAAGCATGCAGAATGGGTCCAGACCAACTTAAAGATAGCGCTGAAGTTAATCTTTGTCCTTTTACTTAGGTTCTTACATGTTCTTGATTTGCAAATAAAGATAAAATATTGTCAGCAATTCTTTTTTTATGTTTATTTATTACTTTAGGTTACATCTCCATCACAGTGCCCTCTTTCCACCCCTCTCATTCCCGTCCTCCCACCCTCTACCCCCATCCCTTCCATCCCACTCCTCTGGAATATAGTGTCCCTACATATCAGTCCCCCACTCCAAGTAAACAGTCATATGAGGGCCAAGAGCCTCCTCATACACTGGGGGCTTACAAGGCAGCACCACTAGGGCAAAGTGTCTCATTGACAGGAAAAAAAAGTCTATGTTCCTGTTCCCTTTGGTGTATTGGTTGTAGTATAGTTATCCTGTACTATATGGCTAAAATCTGGTTATAAGTGAATAGATGCCATGTGCATCCTTCTGAGTCTGGGTAAATTGCTCAGAATGAGCTTTTCTAGTTCCATCCATTTGGTTGCAAATTGCATGATTTTGTTGTTTCTGATGGCTGAGTAGTATTCCATTGTGTAGATGTACCACAGTTTTGTTTTGTTTTTTTATCCATTCCTCAGTTGAGGGACATCTGGGTTGTTTCCAGTTTCTAGCTATTACAAATAAGG
>CAJQZJ010028146.1:0-11620 GCA_907164525.1 Lophiomys imhausi | reverse complement strand
GGGGGGGTTGTAACAATAACCAAAAAAATCCACAAATTTTACTGATCCAGCAAGAAAAAAGATGAAAGAGAGAATGGCAGAGAGATGAAAATTCTGATTTGTATCCATCTTCCCTGGTAAAAACACTTTGCTGAAGAAATGGACTAAAATACCAACTCAGCTGTTTCTAGCAGCAAAATTTATTATTTTCTTTGAAAAGAAAAACTAATCAGAATACACACAAAAGCCAACCCCAGACATGCTCGCTTTTGGAATTTGGAAGCATTTTTACAAACAATATTTTATGTGGAGATTTTGGCTTTAAGATGAATCAAATGGAGGTGAAACCAAAAAAAAAGGAAAAATTCAAGTGACAAATAGTGACTGGATTGAAATTTGACAGATGAAAATAAGATTTCTGCTTCGAGATGAAGGGGAATTTGTGATAAATTAGAGTCTGATCGGATGTACTGAAAATTTTTTTTTGAGTAAAAAAAAGTTCAAAATTTTCAGTCGAAAGGGAGTATATTAGTAGCATGTGGGGGGACCTTGTGGGACTTGGAGTGGGAGCTATGATGGGTTACCTGGGGTGGGGATGAGCCACCCCTGGACCTGTGATGAACAGCCAGCAGGTCTTGGAGGCTTGGTGGCCCTGGTCCATGGCTTACCAACCTTGCTTTATGGAAACTTGGTTTCTGAAGGTCTTTTAATTCTGTGCAATGAATTTAACAGTGGCACAGGTTTGACAGTCCCCATGATCGCCATTGTATTTGGAATATTTAATTTTTTTTTTTAAGTAACAAAATCCTTCAGGGCTGACTGGCCACATTTTGACATATTTGTAATGAGCTTAAAAAATTTAAGTGAATAATTAAAATTTTATTTTTCTATTGAGTTATTTAGGGCAATGTCTTGAGGTCAAGGAATTTATAATTTTAGGAGTTCTGGAGGCCTCATGAGATCGTGGGCTCAAGGTGAGCAGGGCTCGAGGAGGAGAACTGAAATAAGAACAGTTGGATGGGTGAAAGGCATCTGAGAAAAGGTCAGGGCTGAGATAACAGGTTATGTGTTGTAAAGGAATGAAAATATTTCAGCTCATCCTTTTGTGTAGCCTGCATTCTGCCTTGCCACTCAGATTCCTGCAATCTATTCTGCTGAAAAAAAATTTTTTTTTTTTTTTTTTGCTGTCTGTACTTGTGGTTTATGACTAGAAACTGCAAATCATTTGTTTTGTAGACTTTTTTTTTCTTCTTATAGAATTGGTTATTCTCATCATGTTTGTTCTGAAGGAAATAGAAAAATAGAAGTGCATGCTGGTCCTGTTGGGGGCGGGGCTAGTTTCCTTTTGTTTCTTTTGGTGTCACTGAGGTGAGATCTGACCTGGGCCTAGTCTCTCTCTGCTTCTACTGTTTCAGATGAAGTTGTGGCTAGAAATGGATCTAGGAGCTATTTTTATTAGTGCATGTCTGTTTATCATGCTCATATAATATTGGCCAAAAGATTTGGCAAATTGGACTTGAGGGGTGGTAGTTTGATGATGGCCTGGCTTGTTTTGGTGAAAGATCATTTATATTCCCTCTCACAGTAGAGACTCTTATTACTTACTGTTTTGCTTTTCTGCCTAAGGAGATTTTTTTTTTTTCTAATAAGGTTTGAAGTTTCAAGGACTTGCTTCATAGTCTGACTTGGACCAAGCCAGGAAGAACAGCTTGCTTATACTTTGAGCCCTACACAGAGGTAGAGTTGAACAAGGCTTGCTTTTGCAGAGCAGCAAAGATGGCTGGTCTTCTGGCTCTAGAAGATACACAGCCCATGGCTTGTACCACTTGGGAAC
Source organism: Lophiomys imhausi (assembly GCA_907164525.1). Lineage (NCBI taxonomy): Eukaryota > Metazoa > Chordata > Mammalia > Rodentia > Muridae > Lophiomys > Lophiomys imhausi. The sequence goes on along the minus strand of CAJQZJ010028146.1, from coordinate 9,807 downwards.
AGTTATAAACTGTTCCAGGGTTTGGTCGGGTTTCTTTCTCTCCTTTGCCTCCACCCTTGGTACACTGGCTTCACTGAGCTCAGAATCTTTCCTTCTCCTTCGTGGGTGAGGAAAACTTTCTTGCCCCATTTGACTTGGTGTAGATAAGTTGGCTTTTCTTGGGCATAGGGAATTCTCAGTACTTTCATGTTGTAGCATTTCATGACGGTTTGTGTCTCCTCTGTGGTAAGGAGAAGTGGCTTTGTGGATGCTCAGGGCCAGCTCTCCCAAGGTCTTGCTAAGTGACTTTGGACAAATCACTATTTTCTGTAGAGCTGTGCTTGTGAAATGAGCAGCCAGACCAGTTAGAGGATAGGAATGCATTGGTTCCATAGCTGATTCTGACTCTTAAGGAGTCAGCTGGAGTTGCTTCATCATAGTGTAGAGAAAGCCGCTGAGGTCACGTCTGGACTCCTGTATTCTGGAGACAGAGGAGCAGTGGTGTTTAAACCTGTGAATTACTGTCTCAGTTACACCTAGAATCACTGTGTGTTGCTGCAGAATCGCTTGTGTTAGAGAGGGGAGGATAGAAGAGGATTCACAACATCACAGTAGCAGCATTTCATGCAATGTACAGGTGCCATCTCATCAAACTTACTTATACTTGAAGATGTTTGTACATGATGGGAAGTACATTTCCTGCAGCTGGCCATAGTCAGAGGATCCGAAATCTAAAGATACGGGACTAGATGAACTCCTTTGATGGGCCGGGAGTATCTTGAACTTCCTTGTTTATACTGTATTTTCTCATTTGTTGCCTGGTTGACTGTAAGGGAACTTTATAGGGTAGGTGTCTTAGATCACCTGCTTGGTTCTCTGTTTGAACCGTTTTATAGCCACCTGTGAATTCTTGGCTGTGTATATTGGGAGGCACAGGAGGCACCATCCCTGCTTGCTGGCTTTGATGGGATACACGGGCAGGGGCTCCATGCCAGTGCTGGAGAAGTGGTAGAAGGTAGCAGGTAGCACGGAGGAGCTCCTTCTTGGTAGGCCCACTGCTTGTCATGGCTACTTTTATTTTCTGCCTTCTTGTAAGTTTGCCAGAGAAGTCTTTCTGGGGTTAGCCCATGTTGGGGCCGTATTTATGTTCTACTCACTCTGAAAGTTTGTGTTTTTGTGTGAATATATTTCCTCTGTAGCCCCTGAATTGCTGCCTTCATCGTCTCATCCTTTAAACTTGTCAGAGCAATGTGGTCTCACAGAAATAGAATTCAAACCACAAGTTGGAGCCACATATGTAATTTAGCATTCTCTAGCAATCTGTTAAAGAGAATAAAAAGAAACAGGTGACATTGATTTTGGTGAAATTGTGTTTTTAACCCCTTATTTGAACAGTGCTACTATTTTGATCCACCATCAATATAAAAAGTAACTAATGTGGCACTCTTTTGGGGTAAGGTATTAAGTATTGGAAACTTGTGAGCATCTCCCTCCAGTAGTGACTCCCAGTTCTGACAGACAGCCATGTGTGTGTGTGTGTGTGTGTGTGTGTGTGTGTGTGTGTGTGTGTGTTTAGTGTAGTGTGTGTACTGACATGTGGCCAGTGCCCATAGTGGGCAGTGCCATGCCAGACCCACATTCTATTTGGTTGTTGTTCAAGTTACTCTCAGAAGATTAGCAGTGTCCTTCAACCCCCGTGGTGTCATTGGTGGAACTTCTTCCCTGAGTCCCTTTTGAGTCTTTTAGTCTCTTAAGGTCGTCAGGTCCACCAATCCACACAGTTCTTCCTGTTCAGAGTGGCTACACCTCTGTTCTCTTAGTTGAAAATGACAGTGGTGGGAATGCAGTAGGATGTGGCAGGCCTGTGTGTAGGTGTATATGCATGTGTGCCTGCAAGTGTGTGAATGTGTGTGTGAGTGTGTGTCCGCATGCTTGCACGCATGCGTGTGTGTGTGTGTGTGTGTGTGTGTGTGTGTGAAGCTGAGCACTTCAGGAAGTCATTGGAGGTGGGATTTAAGTATTGTCTGAAAGAGATATGAAGAGCGTGGGGTGTGAGGAGAGGGATGGCCTGGGAGGGGTGTCAAAGAAATCCATTTCTTAAATGAAAACATGGAGCCATCAGGAAGTTACCTCGGGTCAGGCCTTAACTCAGATAGATGCTCAGAAAGCCTCTGACGTTCACCCTGTTGGCAACATGGAAAGCTAGGATCAGAGTCTGAAATCCCACCTTGTTGTGTGGGGTAAGCTTTGTGTCACTGTGGGAAAGTCACTTCTTGTTTTGGGGCTACAGCTTCTGCATGTGGAGAAGGGGGTGGATAGTCCCTTCTGAAGAGGACTTTATGGTGAAATGAAGCAGCGTTATGGAAAACACCAGGCCCTGTGAGCTCCTTTGAGTGGCCGACCTGTGTTAGTTGACACTTGATCGAGGGGCCGGCGGGTGGGTCTCCATCTGGGGATTCTCACTGACACTCTTTAAACTAGTTTGGGAAACCTTGAGGCTTTTCTTTAAAAGTGGGGTAGTATGTTTCTGTCTAAGGAAGAACAGAATAGACACACATGCACACACTTGCGCACAAGCACGCACACACACTGTGAACTTTTTTTTTTGCTTTAGAAGTGTCAGAGGTGAGGCATTTTATCAGTGTCCTCAGTACCTTTGCTCAGAGATGGAGTCTTCAAAGCCAGTGGCCTAGTCTTTAAAGAGGTGTGGTCACACTGAGGTCCCTGCCCGTCCCAGAGCACCCGAGGACTTGAGAAGGCTTTTCTTTAGCAGCTGCAGTTAAGCTCCACCCCTTTGCTCCTCACACTTTACTCTGCGGACTCAAGGCTGAGCTGGTCGTTTGTACATCTTTATCTTCAGCCAGCTGGTGACTTCCTTAAGACTGGAGATCATGGCTTATTCATATTGGGGTCTGGCACAGAGCAGAAGCTCAGTAAATATTTGATGGCTTAATTTGACTTTTGGAAATAGCTCAGCTGGAATTGAGTCCAGTGAAAAGTGGATGACCAATTTGGGTTTGGCTATTTGGTCCAAACCAGTGTCTTCTTAGGGAGTCATAAGCACTGTCTTTCTACAGTTGGCTTTGAAGCTCTAGGATCTCTTAGGAAAAAAAAAGTTAAAGGGAATCCACAGCAGTGCAGGAAATGAGCATCTTTTGACTTTACATGTCTTCGAGATTTTTAAAGTTCCTTTGACCACAGTGCCATCCCTGCTCCCATTTGTGTGTGGTGTGTGTGTGTGTCTGTGTGTGTGTGCGCGTGCGGTGTGCTGGCCTGTAGGTGTGTATGTAGAGGCCAGAGGCCCATTTTAGGCCCATCTTCCAGCACTCTCTACCTTTTTTTTTTGAGGCAGGGTCTCTCCCTGAACCTTGAGCTCACAGTTCAGCCAAACCAGCTGGCCAGCAAGCCCACAGGATTCTCCTGCCTCTACCACTTCCCCTACGGGTTACAAGGCAAGCTACTGTACCTAGTTTTTATTTTGGTGTTGGGAGTTGAACTTAGGACTTCATGCTTGCAGAGCAAGCATTTTACCTACTAGGGCAGCTCCCGAGTCTCATAGTATTTCTCTGTGTGCATGTGTGTGTGGTTGGGTTGACACCTAGTATTCTTAGTTGCGCTCTACCGAATTTATTTGCCTTTTGACAATAGGGTCTCTCCCTGAACCTGAAGCTTTTGCATTCAGCTAACCTGGCTAGCCTGCAAACTCCAAGGATCCTCTTCTGGGTTTGCAGGCATGTGCTACCTTGGCTTTTTTTTTTTTCTGCCATTTGGGTTTCCGGGGGTTGAGCTCAGGTCTTTCATGCATACTTAGAAAGTACTTTGCTAACTGAGACATCTCCCCAGTCTCATGACTATCTCTTTAGACTGGGTTGGGAGCCAGCGGGAGTCACCCTCCACTTGGCAGAGGTGTAGAGAATGTGAGGGGCGCAGCCAGCTCCTCATGGAAGAGATATGCCAGCTGTGCCTTTGTGTGCTTGAGGAGAGAGTCTTACTTAGCTACTTGCCAGGGGGCTGTTTGCTGAGCGTTGGACACAAGGGCCTACAGCAGATTAAGCTGGCTCTGATCTGATACTCAGCCAGCCCCATCTCAAGTCCAGTTCTGTGTCGCAGGTGCCAAACTTCAACTACAGTCAATGATGGAAAACTGAGAATATTGTTTGTTTGCTTAATTTATTTGTGTTTTATATGAAAGGCTATCATTTTGACAGTTTGTACCCCAGTTCAGCATGGGAGCAGGAATCTCAGTTTGAGGTCAACCATATGTCTTCAGAGTTCACTTCCACTTTCATGCTTCCTCTGAGCAGATGAGTGCACATGTGCACATGTGTGTGTGTGTGTGTGTGTGTGTGTGTGTGTGTGTGTGCAGGCTCACACGGAGGCCAGCGTTTGACGTCAGGTGTCTTCCTTAGGTACTTTTCCACTGTTGCTTGAGATGATGTTGGGGTTACAGGTGTGTGCGCCTATGTGTGGAGTTTTATGTAACTCATTGGGGATCTGAGGTCAGGCCTTCAATTGTGAGCACCAAGTGCTTTATCCACTGAGTCATCTCAGCCCAGCCATCTTCATGTTTCTGAGATGAGGAGGTGCATCCAAGTGCTAATGTTCTTTTCACAAATGAGTCGCCCAGCTCCTTGCGGCCTATGTTGTAACCTAGAGAGTTCCAGACTCTTCTTTTTATCCCTTGCCTTGGCTGGGCTTGGCACCAGTACAGATAGTATAGCCCAGTACCTAGAGAAGCGCCTGGGATCCTGACTTGAGATCCCTTTTCCTGCTATGGTTTTGGGTAGGTTTCCATCATTTTTCCATGTCCTTCTCTAAAAGGCATTATCAACCTATGAGGAAGAGGTAAAGCCTTGGAAATGAGTAGATCCTGCTCTGTAGCTGCAAAGATGAGCCGTCCTCCTCACTGAAGAATACCAGTGTGACATTTCCAAGGGCTCATTGAACCGGTCAAAGTCGGAGGGACAAGGCTTAGCCCTCATCCTACTGCACTGGTTGATCATTATTTCTTTGCTGGTTATTTAATTCCTTATCTGTAATATGGGATGACAGTACTATTGATGATGTCATGCTGATGTTTGTGGGATTTGAGAAAAACCTTTAAAACAGATAAGGGGCTTCTTCTCATCATCACTGTATAGCTTCTCTGATGCCTAATCAAGGGTGGTTAATAGGTAGCATGCGTTCTACCACTTCCCATTTTCAAGTCCATGGCAGACATCACTAATCAATCATGGCCTTCTTTTCCTTTGACTTGTCTCAGTGTGCATATTAGCATGAGGCTTCCAGTCACTGAGTTTAGCATGAAACATGAGCCAGTTTGTCCTTCTTGATCTAATCACACTTACATCCCTGCACCCATGCCCCCAGCACACAGACAGAGGAATGGGGGCTGGGGGAGGAAGGTGGAGGAGTGACTTGCCCCCAACTTCAGTAACTCAGCAGAGGTGGATTTAAAAACCTCAGATTTCTTGACTCCACAATGAGTCCTTTTCCTGCAATCTGCACATACCCTGTGTTAAAAGGAATTACAGCTAATTTGGTCTTGAGAAAATAGCCAGAGAATCCTGGCTCCTCCCTTCCTTGTTATAATTAGACACCCCTGGGGCTGTCATCAAAGCTGTGCTGGACGGCCTGCTTTTCAGCCCAAGCCAAGCAGACTGATCAGGTTTCAAAGGGAGGGTGCTAGTGGGGTATGGTTTTGGCTGGAGTGGGTTCCTCACTGGCACAGTATAGATGACAGCAAAGGGGCATGGCAGGCCCTGGAATCTCTGGAAGTGTTGGTGTGGGCTTGTGACATGCTTGCGGTTTATTTACTGAGACCACAGAGGGATGCCTTAGACCTTCTGCGTCTTAATTTTCACACCTGGGAAATGGGCTGGTAAGAATCCTTCACAAGAAGGAACTGAGATGACATGTTTGATGATGCTTTTTAAAGTGCAAAGCCTCAATGTGCTTCTGAGTTTGTGACAGATGCCAAAGAACTTCAGTAACTGCCAAGACATGGAGGAACACATGGGTGATAACTCCATTCTTTTCTTAAACAGGGAAGGAGGGAGAACAAGGTGAGAATGGTATTGAGTTGACAGAAAAATGATATAAATATTTTGACTGACAAAGCAGAATGAAGCCTTATATGAGCTAGAGAGAATACGTGGAGTCAGGTGATGCCAGGCTCCCACTGTGCTATGGACCACACAGGAGCATCATTGTGCAGTAGTTGGACCTGGGCAGGGATGCACACTAGGTTGGCATCCTTGGGTAACAGCCTTAGGCCTGGGCAGGGCCAGGGAGGAGTGAAGCCTGGAAGTACCTCTGTGGGTAAGAGGCCTGGTGGCCTTTGGCCAGTCCCTGGCGTACAGTTTGCTCATCCTATTCAAAGCCAGAAACTGTTCTGGCTTCATGCTCTGAATGTTATTGTCCAAGACAGCCCCCTTGAGGAGCTGGCCACTCATCCTTCAGCTCTAAGCCCCGCTGTCCAAATCCCCATCTGCCCCAGTATTTTTCTAGAAGGTTGGAGGAGTGAGGGTGGGAATTTTTTGTTGGATACATTTTGCAAGGAATTTGTGTTTTGGCTTTATTTTGGGCTCAGAGTTTTGGGAGCCAACTTGATGTAAGCAGGATGCTTGGAATGGCTAGAGAGAAGAAATGAAGACATAGTTGGATGTTGGAGATTTTTTTATTTTAATTTAATCAGCTGGGAGAAATAACTATCAAAATTTAAGTGGGTGTTTCTTCCAGTGGATGTTGGAAAAGCAGAGAGCGAAACTGATCTGAAATAAAACTGAAACTGGCCTGGAATGAGGCCCCTGGGAGGGAAACGTCCTCTGTGTACCACTAACATTAGGTGGAATTTGCTGTGTTTCTGGCCTCCTTTCTGTCTGAGTCTATATCAGGACAACTCATGAAGATGGTCTGAGCCCCTGCCATCTACTATATTCTAGGAACCACCAGCTGAAATGTGGCTAGTAGTTTCACATCAGATTTTAAAGACTTAAGTGAGAAAAAGTTCAGCTGTTGCAAAAATCCAAGAGTTACTCTTTGTAATATTGGCGACAGATCGAGATGACTTTCTGTATTGGTTTAAATAAGATATACTTACTTGCTGGTTTCCTTTTCCATCCATCCATCCATTTATTTATTTATGTTTGCCTGCATATTTTATGTGTCTGTGCAAGTGTGCATGTGTGTGCGTGTGCGTGTGCACACATGTAAAAAGCCAGAGATCAACCTCAGGTGTCATCCATAGGCACTGTCCACCTCATGTTTCGAGACAGTGTCTCTCATTGGGACCTACAGCTCACCACTTAGACTAAGTTGGCTGGCCAGCGAACCAGAGGGTCCTTCTGTCCTCAAGTGCTGGGATTACAGGTGCATGCCACCACACTCGCCTTTTTCTCTGTGTGCTGGGAATTGGACTCAGGTCCTTTTACAGCAAGCATTTTACTGACTGAGCCATCCCACCAGCCTTCATTTTCCTTAAAAAAAAAAAAAAGAAAAGAAAAGAAGAGCGATGCAGCCGTTAGGATCTTTGAAATCACTCATGGGGCTCATATTGTATGTCTGCTGGCTAGTGCTGACGTAAGCCACTAGTCCCACTTGCTCTGTGTTTAAGGAAGTAAAGCCCTGGAGAGGGAGAGCAAGGCTTACCTAGATGTGTCACAGCAGTTTCCTGGGTGAACTGGACAGCTCAGGACTCTCATCCTGGCAGGAGACTAAAGACGATGGTGGGTAGGATGGTAGGGTATAACTGAATGAAGAAAACAGGCAATGGGAACTTAGCAGAGCCACACGCGCACACACACACACACACACACACACACACACACACACGGGGGGGGGAGGAGAAATGGATTAGTAATTTAGAGGGAAGAGTTAAAGAGCATCCCATTCTGTTTACCAAGACCCCTAAGCATTAGCAAAGAATTTCAGAAGAAAGTAAAACTAACAGGACAGGCAGAAGCTGGTCTAGAAGATTCCTGTTCCCCTACCCCCACCCTGATAGTTTCTCTACCTGCTGGATATCCCAAAGCCTTGTCAGTTTTTAAGATGGAACTGAGGTCTTTGTATGGGTGGTCTTCAGGGCCAGGTGAACCTGGAGACCCAGTTCATACAGGGGTGTGTATAGGGGGGGTAGCTCTGGGCTTTGAGTCTTAGTGGTTGGAACTGGAAGCCATTCTTCTGTTAAGTCTGGTTTGAGCCATCATTGCTGGGCAAGCAGGGTTTCTAGAAATCCAAAGTACACATTTCCTCAAAGCAGGCAGGTGGGTGGCTCTCTAGTCCCTGGGTCCTAGAGTGGGGTGGGCACAGTGTCAAGCTTTCTCCCCTGGATTCTAGCTCTTAGTGCTCTGAAAGTTTGAGCTGAGTGTTGGAAACTCAGTGGTGGCTTTGTTTTTAATCAAGGACCTCTGTCAAAAGTCACAGGGCAGCATTCGTATCTATTTTACTTCAGTATATCTGCCTCTGCACATTGGCTGAGTACGTGTTCTATGCCTGGCATTGGCATAGAACACGCACAGTACAATGTAGTAGTTATCATCTGCCATCTCATTTAGTACAGTCACCCACGTGGCTTTTCAGAGGCACACACTCACACACATAAGAATATATGTATGCATGTGTGGGTGTCCATGTGGCTATATACGTGGAGCCCCTGGGATCTGCTTGTCACCAACCCCCCCCCCCCGGTGTTGGGGTTTCAGAGTCATGCCCTGTGCCTGCTTTTTACCCGAGTGTTGGGGATCCAAACTCAGGTCTTCATGCTTGTAAACAGGACTTTTACCCATTCAGCCAGCCCCAGCCCCAGCACCTATTTACTTACATTTTTAATGTGAGGAGATAAAAGGAGGTACCCCCGTTGCACAGGTCGCTTAAGTGGCAGCTGGATTCAGGTCCCGGTGGACACTGGATTCCAGACCCTGCGTGAGCTGTGAGCTCTTGTTCTATTACACAGCCAGGAAAAGTGCAGCAGCCCACCCAGTCGGTAGGTTTGTTGGCCAGGCTGGACTTGAGCCCACGTTTTGCAGACCCTGCCCTTCTGCCCTTCTCCTTGGCTGTGATGGAATTTCTGACTGGGATGCAGGGGAACCTGTGCTCACCATTCCATTCGGCACAGGCTCAGGATCCCCCGGCTTTTATTCCCTAGCTTCTTCCAAGCCTCAGCAGGCCAGCAGGGTGTGTACTGTGTGCACAAAGTCTTTAATACGGCGTTTGAAAACAGTTGCAGGTTTGCTCTAATTAATTACATTTGACATACTTGGAACTGGGGCCTCCCGGTTGCGGAATGCAAATTTCTACCCAGACAGATGTAAGGTGTGATCGCAGCCAAGAGCTCTGGTGTGTCCCAGCCAGGCCTGGCAGTGTTGCTCACACTCCTCATGGGACAGTGACAGACAGTGAGAAGTGGAGTCAAGACACAACCCCGGGGATGCCATACTCTCTCCAGCTCACTCCACAGGATGCCAGGAGCCCACAGACAGCTGGAAGAGAAATAGCCATGGGCTTTAAGTCTCCAGTCTTGGGTAATCCTTTTCCCATCTTTGAGCCCCAGTTTTTCATGCTGTACAATGAGAGCTTACACTGGGTGTTCTCAGAAGGTATGTGCTGTTCACTTCAGGGGAAGGAAGGCAATTAGAGAAGCAGGGTAAAAGGCTGGAGTTTGGAAATACAAGCTGCTGAGGTGAGAGAGGCTTGAATAGTGAAGGAAGCAGGAGACCATAGAACAAACAGATCTGAGAGAAGGTGGAATGCTTGGTATAGATGCTCCCTCTGCAGAGCTCGGTGGCTGAAACCGAACTTTTAAATTATTATTTAACACTTATTTATTAC
>CAJQZJ010028145.1:0-13972 GCA_907164525.1 Lophiomys imhausi | reverse complement strand
CTGCTCTGCCATAACAAAGGCTGTGGGCAACACTTTGACCCCAGTACCAATCTCCCTGGTGAGTAATTGACCTCAGCGGCTTTGAGTGGGTGTGAAGGGTTGTTCAGTTGTGGGGCTGGCCATTGGGAACTGGGAGAACAAAAATTGGGAATAATTGGTCTGGGTGATCTTCAATCTGCTTTACTTGCCACATCTCTGAAAAGCCATTAACAAACTTGGAAGAAATGTGAGGGATGATATTTGGCATAGTTCTTTCCTGTCTTAATTTTTCTGCTGGTATCTACAGATTCCTGTCACTATCACCCTGGGGTCCCAATCTTTCATGATGCACTTAAGGTGAGGAATAGGTAATGGGGGCCTAGCAAGAGCATTTCCCAAAAGAAATATGCCCAGAAAATCGAAGCTGATCAGGATCTCTTGTTATCAGGGTTGGTCCTGCTGCCAAAAGCGGACTGTAGATTTCTCTGAGTTCTTAAACATCAAGGTAAACCCTTTACTTCCTTGGATTCAGCTCCCTATAGAAGAATTCTACTTCTAATCCTTATCTCCTTATCTGTACTAGGGCTGTACTGTGGGACCACACTGTGCTGAGAAGCTTCCTGAGGTCCCTCAGTCCGAAGGCCCTGCCACAAGTTCACTTCAGGAGCAAAAACCTCTGAATACAATTCCAAAGTCAGCAGAGACCTTGCTCCGAGAAAGGCCTAAGTAAGGAGACCCTGGGGCTCTTGCCCATATCCATGCAGCTTCCTAAGAATTAATGGCTCACTGGGGTTTGGAAACTAGGGGCTAGCAATATGAGGAGGGTCATGTGTTGGTTTGCATGATGCAACTTTTGTCATAGGGGAAATTTGTGTCAAGAAAAGTCCTTTGCTGTAAGACAGTGTAAGGATGATGGAATAGATAACTTTATTCTAGGGTAGATAGCCCTTCAATTCCACACTTAGTATATGTGTGTGTGTGTGTGTATCAGAGTAGTGTTTTCGTTTTGTTGAGATAGGCTGTCACAGTCCTGAACTCTATCCTCTTGCCTTCCTGAATGTTAGGATGATAGGTGTGTACTACCACGCCTGGGAATGAAATGAGATTTTTGTTGTACGTCCCCCCCCCCTTTTTTTTTGGTTTTTCGAGACAGGGTTTCTCTGTGTAGCCCTGGCTGCCCTGGACTTGCTTTGTTGACCAAGATGACCTCAAACTCACAGACCCACCTGCCTCTGCCTCCCAAGTGCTGGAATTAAAGGCGTGCACCACCATGCCTAGCTGCATTTTCTGTTTTTTTTTTTTTTTTAAGATTTATTTATTATATATACAGTGTTCTGTCTACAGGTATATCTGCAGGCCAGAAGAGGGCACCAGATTTCATTATGGATGGTTGTGAGCCACCATGTGGTTGCTGGGAATTGAACTCATGACCTCTAGAAGAGCAGCCAGTGCTCTTAACCGCTGAGCCATCTCTCCAGCCCCCGCATTTTCTGTTTTTAATGAACATTAGTACAGAATATAATGGGTTTCATTCTCATGTTTTCATGTGTATCATTGTACCTTGCTCATGCCCCTGCCAACACACCTCTATTGATCTGTTTGAGAACAACTTGTAATCTTACAGCTACTTGTTTTGTTGGCTCATTTCTGTACTGAGAATGCTGAGTCAGCAAGATTGCTGTGGCTATTGGGCTGGCCTGGGCTATGGACAAAATTGCTGGATATGTTGGTTTGTGCATATACATCTCAACACTTAGGAAGTAAAGGCAGCAGGGTCACCATTAGTCTGAGGCTATTCTATACAGGTTAGTCATGGTTACCAAGTGATAGCCTGTCTCAAAACACAACAAAAGAACCAATAGTTGAGCTCAACAGGAAAAGGTGTTTCCTACGTAATCCTGATGAGCTGACTTTGATCCTTGAAACCTACATAAAGACCGAAAGAACTGACAAAACTTTACAGAACTGTCCTCTGACCTCCACACATGTGCTGTAGTATGCATGTCCCTACACTACACTAATTATTCATTATTAATAAATAAACTAAAAAGTTATTAGAATAATGAATAAAATCAAAAGCTCAACATTTTATTTCAATTTATTTTTTGGTTTTTTTGAGACAGGGTTTCTCTATGTATCCATGGCTGTCTTGGACTCACTTTGTAGACCAGGCTGGCCTTGAACTCACAGAGATCCACCTGCCTCTGCCTCCCAAGTGCTGGGATTAAAGGCATGCGCCACCACGCCTGGCCTTATTTCAATTTATTTTTGAGATGGTAACCCTGACTGGCCAGGAATTAACAGATCTGTCTACCTGCCTTGGCCTTGAGATTGAGTGCTATGATGCCTTACTTAAAAAGCTTAAATCCTTGTAGGGGGAAATAAGACATACCTTAAACTTAAAAGAAAAAAAAAGGGAAGAGGATGGGGGGTTGAGGGTGGGAGGGTGGGACTGGAGGGGGAATAGGGAGGGGACTGCAATTGAGATGTAACTTGAAGAAATAAAAAATAAGAAAAAAAACTTAAATCTTTTTTTTTATATATTATATATCTGTTTTTGTTTTCTCTGTATAACAGCCCTGGGTGTCCTGGACTCACTCTGTAGACCAGGCTGTCCTCAAACTCACAGAGATCTGCCTGCCTCTGCCTCCCAAGTTCTGGGACTAAATGTGTGCACCACCATACATGGCATTTATAGACAGTTGTCAACTGCCATGTGGGTGCTGGGATTTGAGCCTGGATCCTTTGGAAGAGCAGCCAGTACTCTTAACCACTGAGCCATCTCTCCAGTCCTGTTTTTTTTTTTACATTTCTATTTATGTATGTGTGGTTATAGGTGGTTGTGAACCACTTGCTGTATTTGCTGGGAACTGAACCCAGGTCTTCTGGGAAGAGAGGAAGCAACCAACCTCAAAGGAAGCCCTGGGCACTTTTCCAGGCTTCTTCATTATGAGTGTCCACAAAGATGAAAATTGCCAATGGAGTTGCTACCTGACTTTTCTGACCCTGACTTACTTGATTTTACTACCATGAGCATGAGTGCTAGAGCTGGTAATTCTGATATATAGATCAGAGCTAAATGCCTGCTTTTAACCTCTAGGTCAGAGATGCCTCCCAAACTGCTACCACTTATTATATCTCAAGCCCTGGGAGTGGTGTTGGAACAGAAGGAACTAGACCAGGAACCTGGAGCAGGTAGGTAGGTCTTTAATAGGACAGGTCTCAAAGACTGGAATTTCATGTAAGTGGCAGCAAGGTGGGGGAAATAGACAGGTTCCTGACTGTTTCCTTTGCCCAGGACTTGACAGTAGTCTGATTTGGACTGGTTCCAGCTGCCAGAACCCAGGATGTGATGCTGTGAGTGAGAGTTTTGGGGGGGGCTCAAGCATGTGGCTGAGAGATATCTGAGGAATGCCTGGGTATAGGCTTGAATTTAAATAACCTGATTCTGTTTTGGCTTTGTTAGGTTTACCAAGGCCCTGAGAATGATGGTACCCCATGTACCTACCACCCAGGTGCACCTCGGTTTCGTGAGGGGTAAGGAGGGACTGGGCAGGCTTCTCCCATATGGATGAGAGTTAGGGTTTGCGGGGGTAAAATTCAAATAAATTCTGTTTTTCTTTCAGGATGAAGTCTTGGAGCTGTTGTGGTATCCAGACTCTGGATTTTGGGGCATTCCTGGCACAGCCAGGATGCAGAGTTGGTAGACACGATTGGGCAAAGCAGGTAAGCCCCACCTTTCCTATAAACACTTGGCTAGGTAGGACCCAATTACAGAGATACTCTCACCTCCCCGTACCTCATGGCTAGCTTCCCTCCCTTTTAATACATACCAATTAAGATTTTTCTCTTTATCCCTTCATAGCCCAGAGTCTTGGCCATATGAAATAGTTAATTTTTCTGAGGTTTCTTGTGTCTTTATACCCCCATGAAACTCCTCTTGTGTTACGAGTTTTACCACCCTTATTTCACTTCTCTTTAGCTACCAGCATCTTGCCGCCATGATTGGCACCAGACAGATTCCTTGGTCATGCTGACTGTATATGGGCAGATTCCACTTCCTGCATTCAACTGGGTGAAAGCCAGTCAAACTGAGGTGAGCAATGATCTGAGGCAGGACGGGGGCCTAGTGAACTCTGGTGGTAGCACAGTCTTACCACAAGAAGAAGATGCCAAATGCTGTCACTCTTTAAGTTCCACAGTCCCTAGAGAGGAATGGAAAGTTATTACATCAGGGATCAGGGTTGTCTGGCTAGCCTGTGGATCTCGCCTCTGACCTGGTTCTATAGTAGTGACTTTTTCTGATGTTCTAGAATTGATACTATCCTTATAATTGTTTTCTCTCAGCTTCATGTCCATATTGTCTTTGATGGTAACCGTGTGTTTCAAGCACAAATGAAGCTCTGGGGGGTAAGTAAAGAGAAGTGGGCAGAGGCAAGGGAGGAAGATGAAATAAATGGAGGGTTTATTATTTATTATGTATGTATTATCAGATTGAGTTGATAGAGGGTATGCTGAAAGAGTTGCAGTGGGAAAATAGAGGAATTTCTCTTTAACTGCTTTGGTTTTCCCTCCTTCCTCTCTTCTTCCTTCTTCCTTCTCTGTGCCTTTCCTCATTGCATTCGTCTGTCTTCCCTTTCTTTTTCTGTTCTTATTCATCACCCCTCCAATCCCAAACTCTGATTTCTTCATTCTTTCTGTCTTTCCCTCCTCCTCAGGTCATAAACGTGGAACAGAGCTCTGTCTCTTTGATGCCATCACGGGTTGAAATCTCCCTGGTCAAGGCTGACCTAGGATCCTGGGCCCAGCTGGAGCACCCTGATTCACTATCTGAGAAAGCTAGGGCAGGGGTTTTGCTAGAGATGGATGAGGAAGAATCTGAGGATTTAGATGATGACCTGAGCTGGACAGAGGAAGAGGAAGAAGAGGAAGAAGTTATGGGAGAATAGTAACAGCGGACAGTTAAGTTTCTAGGTAGGCCCTTGATGACCTCCTTAGAATCTCAAAGACCAGGATATGGTTGGCCATGTGGTGTCATTAAGCAGTAGAAAGCTAGAGGAGGAGAGAATAAACAAAATGTTCAAACTATGCTGCTGTTCCCTTAAATAAACCTTATATTCTGCAGTTTCACCTAAGTGTCATCTCTCATAAAAGAGCAGATTCAGCCCTGCCCTACCCCCACATGGCTGTGTGTTTGATACAGGTGTGGAAACAAGCATATGCATGTGCATTCTGTTCCTCACCAGGCACTTATCGAGTACTTCCTATGAGTCCAGTTCCATGTTTAGTGGTTTACAGATAGCTGAGAAATTGTTCATTTCTCCCAAGGGAAAGACATGAGCTGGGCATGGTGCCTGCCTATAATCCCACTACTTAGGAGGTTTCCGGAACCTACTGGAAAGACCAGGGATCATTGACTGAGGACGTGAGGATTGAGAAATTAAAGCTGAGATAAGAATTAAGATATTAATAAGAGAAGACAAAGCATGGGATCGGGAGGACTCCTGGTTAATACTGGAGAGCCCTGTCTTTATTTCACAGTCCTTTTTATAAGTCCAGCAACCAAGTTATGTTTAACACAGGAAGTTTGATACAGATCCATGCAACTAAGTCACATGGGCAGAGCAGTGTGATCTTTTGTGTACAGGTGGCAACAGGTAGTTACATATCAACATTATAATGTTATAATATCCTTCCCTCTGTTACTAGAAAACTCTGTAGTCTTGGATACAATAGAAACAAGGAACTTGACAAATAAAATACACTGACAGCAAAGGTCTCAAGGAGACATGCTGGCAATGCATAATATACTTGTTAAGAGAATGTGAAGCCAGTCAAGTAAGTCAACCATCACCAAGCTGGGGAAAAGTTCTCTCCCAGACATCTCTTCTAATATGCACTCAGCTCTCCACAGGTCCCTCTTTTTAAATTAATATAGAAAAAACATGGTTTAATAACCATGGAGCAGGAGATTGTGCCTGTCTTAGGTTGGATCTCACAAAAAGTATACTCTTACCCGTCTTTGGTACATGAATATTATTATTCATGCCCTGTCTTGGGTTGAATATCTCCTTGAGAGATCTTACCCATCATTGACTACCAATCCCTGCTAGGGTAGATTCTGTAGCTTCATCTTGTGTAACTTGACTCTCACATTCATAATAGTGAACAGTATGACCTTGGCCAAAAAAGGTAAAAGACAAAAAAAAAAAATAACTAAAACCAAAATGCCAAGTCCAACAATTCTCCAAAGAAAATGAGGTCCAGGAAGGAAGGATATCGTGTAACTGCTTCAAAATATTATTTGCCTTTAAAGCTGCATCAAAATTCAATGGCTTAGCTTATTGTAAATTTACTATTTCCTTATATAAGGTCAGCATATCCAAAGACATATTTGTATTATGCCAAATGCCTTGTAAATGTCTTTTCACTTTATTCCAATCATGCAAGGTGCCATTATATTTCATGGAAGTAACAGAAATCCATTGGTAAGTACCATGACATTCTAAATGACTTCTGACTTTTAATCCTTGCACTTTATCTCCAGTGATTTGTACAACTTTATACAGAACATCAATCCTCTGTTCAATTCTTTTATCTATATCCTCCTCTGTACCCAAAGCCATTGTAACATTTTGTGCTAAGGAATTAATATAAGCAGCAGTTTGAACCTCCCGAGTCAAAGCTCTAGCAACAGTAGTAGCTGTAGCAATCAATGCAATCAAAGCTGAAATTCCAGCAATAATCAACCCTACTATACGTTACTTCTGGCTAAAGCTGTCTCTAATTCTTCTAATACTTGCAAACCTTTATCTCAATATCAATGATCAGTTACATTCACAGGTGCCATAATAAAAGCAGGTTGATGTAATATAGTTACAGATATTTCATCTTTTACAGCAGAAACACAATTAGAAATATATCATAACATGCAACATTAAATCATTTTTCATGAATAGTAAAATTAACATTTCCAATAAGCAGAACATATGGGAATGTGACATAAGCAGAAACATTTCTTCGAAACCCTGACCCAGAACGTGACTTTGACCATGCATCATAACTGTCTATACCAAACATGATCTCTACCAAAGATGCTGCCAACCAACTTCCATAGATGCCTCTGTGAATGTCCAGATTGAGTTGTCCATAAGCCTATTGTTAGTTCTTTTTGGCCTATCTTATATTGATTTCCAGTCCAACTTATAATTTTCTCATCATAGCCGGTCACATTGTACAACATGGGAGGATCATTATAACATGTTCTCCATCTAATAGATCTGTCAAAGAATGATTTTTCAGTCTCTATCTCTTCTCTTCCACATGGTCTGTACATCTGAGGTGGCTTAGCATGTCCAAGCTCTGTCGGAGGCATACCCATTTTGATGATCTGTGTAACCACTGGAGAAACATTGTTCTTCCACGTCTGAGAAAAAAAAACAGTCACACAACCGTCTCTCATAGATTTTTTTCACAAAGCAAATTGGTATGCCTCATCCTGTGCCAGTATAGTTTATCTTGGCCCAAGTTTGTAATTGTTCTGACCAGGGTTGTCCCAATAATTGTATGTGTCATTACTGGATACAAGCACCTCAGGGTCACTCCCCACGGTAGGATGAAGAAATGAAGGATCAGGAACACAGGGCCAACACACTTCACCTGTTGTCATCTGCATCAGAATCATTAGCATCAGCAGTTGCTCGGTGTTCCCCTTCAGCAAACCGTACCAGCCTCTCTGGAATCCATCTTGATTTTTCAGCATTCTGTGGAAAACACATACATACCTCGTCCCCAGATTAATAAGGGGTTGGGCCCTTGCCACGAGCCAGTTAAAGGATCCTTCCATCTTACAAATGCAAAATTATCCTTAGTATGAGGATGCCAAAATCTTTCAGCAGCAGATTTACCTGCTGCATCCAAGGTCAAGAAATTCAAAACAAAGAGTATGGGAGAGATAATTATTTGGAGTCAGGGGATATAACTCCCCCCTTTTTTATTTTTATTTTTTTTAAACATTATTTATTTATTATGCATACAGTATTTGCTCTACACATATGTCCGGGCACCAGATCTCAATGCAGATGGCTGTGAGCCACCATGTGGTTGCTGGGAATTGAACTCAGGACCCCTGGAAGAACAGCCAGTGCTCTTAACCTCTGAGCCATCTCTCCAGGCCCCAACCCTTTTTTATTTTTTGAAGTTGATTCTTAAGTGCATCATGGGCTCTTTCCACGATTCCTTGTCCTTGTGGATTATAAGGAATACCTGTCTTATGCACAATATATTGTTGAGAAAAAAACAGAGAAAGCTTTACTAGTATATCCTGTACCATTATCAGTTTTAATAATTTTAGGAATGCCCAATATAGCAAAGCACTTCAGGCAATGACTAATAACATGTTTTGTGGCTTCTCTGGTTAACACTGAAGCAATAATAAATCCTGAATAAGTATCAATAGTATCATGCACAAATTTCAACTTACCAAATTCAGAAATATGAGTTAGATCCATTTGCCATAATTGATTAGGTACCAAACCTCTAGGATTAACTCCATAATGAGGTTCTGAAGAATATTGTGGACATTGAGAACATTGATTATTATTTCACAGTTTCAAAAGAAATTTTGAACTCTTGCCTTAAACAATTACTATTTTGATGATGTAAAGCATGAGATCGCTGGGCAATTTCTACATTAGTTAATGCTATGAAAGACTTCTGTGTCAATGTGTCTGTTCATGCATTGCCTTCAGTCCAGGAAGATCTGTAAGAGCTCGTATATGTCCCACAAAAAGATTTTAAAGTTTTAAAACAAAACTTTCTCACATTCATTTAGTGTGTGTATGTGTATGTGTGCATGTTTGCATGCCGCATATCAACAGTGCACACTTTGAAGTCAGAGGAAAATTTGTGGGTTCTGGGTATATCAAACTCAGGTAGTGGGGCTTGCCGGAAAATGCCTTTATCCACTGACCATCTCACTGGCTCTTATGTTTTTATATTTTGGTATTGCTTTGTTTTTGAGACATGGTCTTACTTACTTTGTAGTGTGGCTAGCCTTGAACACAAGGCAATATTCGTGACTCAGCCTCCCAAGTGCTAGGATTATAAGTATACAACCCTATGCCCACCCAACTAGATCCAGTTACTTTTGTCTGTGTATATGTGTGTTTGGGTGGCATATGCTTATCCATGTTTTCTGTGCATAGGAAGGTACATATACATGTCCTCCAAGTCCTGGGACACTGCACTGGTGCCGGAAGTGTATCCCACAGTCTGCTTTCTCACAGAGCCCAGGACCACCAGCCCAGGGATGGCACCACCCACAATGGGCTGAGGCCTCCCCCTTCAATCACTAATTGAGAAAAACGCCTTACAGCTAGATCTCATGAAAGCGTTTCCTGAACTGAGGCTCCTTCCTTTCTGATGACTCTAGCTTATATCAAGTTGACACAAAACCAGACGGTACACCCTGTCTCAAAAACATATTGTTATAAAACCCCACCCTAACAATAATAAAGAATCCAAGGGAACCTCAAGTAGACAACATAATATTAAAACAAAACAAAAATGCCAGAACTCACTTCTGGATTTCAAAAGTCACTGCAAAGATTCAGTAATGAAAACTGTGGTTCTGATACTGGGGGTGCAGCTCAGTGGTCCAGTAAATGTTTTGCATGTGAAATATCCATGCTACAGAAGCACTTCATGGCTGTGCTACAGTCTCAGACCTCTTAGCCATTTTGAAATATATAGTACACTATTGTTTACTGTATTCAACACACAATAGAATACATCTCAAAGAAAACTAAATGTATTCATTCTGATTGAGGCTTCAGACCTTTGCCTATCATCTCCCCATTCCCTCTACCCCTCTCAGCATCTCCTTATCATCATTCTGCTCTCTGCTTCACTGAATTTATTTATAATTGAGAAAATACAGTAATTGCAGCACTATTCACAATAGTCAAATTGTAGAGTTCAGCCTAAGCACACATGAACAGATGAATAGATAAGGGAAAAGTAATATACATGCACAGAATGAAACCCTATTTAGGTTTTACAAAGTGACTTTGGGGCCAGTGAGATGGTTCAGGTGGTAAATGTACTTGCTGACAAATCTGACAACCCAAGTTCAATTCCTTGGACCCACATGGTTGGAAGGGAGAACCAACTTCTGCAAATTGTCCTCTGTACATACTGTGGCAAGTATATATGCGTGCGCGCGCACACACACACACACACACACACACACACACACACAATACATATAATTAAAAAAACCTTTAATTTAGTCATTTGAGAAAACAAAGGTGGAATTAGGGAACATGAATCAACCTTGAAACTTGCTAAGTGAATGAAGTCAGACACAAAAGGACAAGTGGGGTACTCCACTTACATGAGCCACTCATCTAGGAAGCAATACTTAATAGCATTGACTCATACATTTCAAATTACTAAAACAGTACACTGCCTGAAAAAGAAAACACTTTTGTTGTCAAAAGAGAAATTTAGGATGTGTGATGGCACACCTTTACTCCAAGCACTCAGGAAGTAGAGGTAAGTGGATCTCTGTGAGTGGAGAGAGAAGGGGAAAAGACAGAGAGACAGGAGACAGAGACAGAGGAGGAAGAGGAAGGAGGAGAGAGGAGAGAAATTCAGGAAACATATTTCAACCCATATGATAAAGGTCATCCTTAGAATTTTCCTAAGGATTTCTTTTTTTAGTAAACAAAATGCTTAAGCATAAAGAAGAAACAAAACTGGACAAAGGACATGAATGGCATATATACACTCACACAAGAATGAAATACACATGACTTTTTTTGAGACAGGATCGCTCTGTTATGTAGCTCTGGCTGCACTAGAACTCACTATGTAGACCAAGCTGGCCTTGAACTCACAAAGAATTGCCTGTTTCTGCCTCCTGAGCACTGGGATTAAAGGCGTATGCCACCATGCCCAACCAGTTTTTTTGTTTGTTTGTTTTGTTTTTAAACCCAGTCTCTCTATATAGTCCTGGCTGACCTAGAACTCACTATGTAGACCAAGCAGACCTCAAAACTCATAAAGATCCATCTGCCTCTGTCTTGTAAGTGCTGGGATTAAAAGTGTGTATATTTGCCATGCCTGGCATATAGGATTTTAAATAGGTGTATTGTGGGAAACAGAGGAAACCCGAGTGTGTAAAGTCCTGAGTGGATGTGTGTTGTTGAAATGAGCTGGCCACGTCAAGGACTCTAGCCTCAAACAAATGGCCAATCCTTTCTCCTGGGTGAGGCTCAGCAGGATGGAAAACCTTACCTCTTGCTTGAGTGCAAATGTTGATACTGTGCAGAAAATGTCTGCTAAAGCTCTCTCTTCCTGGATATTTATGTCTGAAGACTGCTACCCTACAGGAAGTGCTCCTAACCTAAGATTAACTAAACCTGCCTCCCTGTTCAACTGTATATAATAAATACACTGAGTTTCCGGAATGCTGCAGCTTCTCCATCACAAAGTCCAGATCTGTGGCGAGCCACAAAACTGTGGTGAGCCGCAACCCTAAGATGGCGCCTGGCTTGATGCCAGAAAGCTCAAGCTTAGCTGTAAACAAGCCTTAGTTGGTAGCAGCTGCCTAGCCCGGTGTGCTTCCTCCTTTTGTGAGCCTATCTTGGATCACCAGGTGGCATGATCTGATTGGGTTTGAGTAGGCATATAAGGGCTTGGGGGAGGAGAAGCAGAGACACAAGCAAGCACACAAGCAGAGAAGCAGAGACACAAGCAGGGATTCGGAAGACTGTTTTCAAGGGACCTGAATAAACTGCTTGAGAAGAGCTTTTGCGAGTTGCGTCTTTCTTGCTGGTCGAGGGGGACGTGACACAGATCCCAGCTTTTCTATGTATCCCTGTGGTTATCCTTCCTTCATTCTCTTACAGCCCCTGTTAGGACAATCCATAGAGCCATGAAGGATGTGGCAGTGAAAAACAAACCAACGTGATTTTACTGGTCGTCTAAAGATTATAAGTTAAGTACAAAAGAAGACATTAATTTTTATTATAAACATGGAAGTATCATGGATATCTCCAACAGACCCCCCCCCCTTCAAGGCTCAGGGATCATTGGGGAAGAGGGGACAGAAAGAATGTAAGAGCCAGAAGTGGGGATGACTACAAGGAAACATTTTCATTGCACAAATGAACTCACAGTGATTATGACAGAATGCACAAGACTTTCAAAGACCAAATAAAGTCCCAGGAATTGGGTGGGGTTTACCACTGTGGCCATGAAGTCCCACCACCGGCTAAGGAGCTATTGAATTTGATAGCTGGGAAAGGAAGAGTCAGTTTTCTTTTAAGGGTATGACCCTTGGTAGGTCTACTATACTCCAGGGCAGGCCCCCACCAAAAGTATTTGGGCAACACAAACTAGACTACATGGGTGGGTAGAGAGGTAGGTAGGGGTGGGTCTGGAGGAGTTGGGGTGAATATGATCAAGATGCATTGCATGAAATTCTCAAAGAATTAATCAAAGTATTTTTAAATGGCAATATCAGAAAGCATAGTAATCTATTATTCTGGCAAGAATATAGAGAAACGGGCACCCTCCTGTTTTGTTCAACTGTTGGTATAGGTTTTGGAAAGGCAACTTGTCAAAATACTTAAAAAGTACACATCCTTGCCAGTCATGGTGGTGCACACCTTTAGTCTCAGCATTCAGGAGACCAGCCTGGTCTACTTAGAGAGCTCCAGGACAACCAGGGGTACACAGAGAAACCGTGTTTCAAAACAAAACAAATATACAAAAGTACATATCCTTTTAAGATGGAGTTATAACCTGAAGCAATAAATAAATTAATTAAAAAATAGTAAGTAACAACAACAATCCCAATAGGCTTCAATAATAAAGAGAATTTCTTGGTTCATTCAATTGCAAACTTCAGAGGAGCAGGTATTATATTGGTTTGATTCCATAGATAACAATATCAAAGACCTAATTTCCTTCCATCAGTCTTCCAAAGTATGAGCTTTGTTTTAAAATTGATTCATTCCCTGGTAGCAAAAGGAATAAAGTATTTGAAGGCAGTCACACCACACTGTCTAAGAGAAGAGAAAAGGCTGTCTTCTTGTACCTCACCAGAAAATAAATAAATAAATAAAATTCTGCCCACAAATCCCTCTGCCAATCTCCTCAGTCATTTTATTGGGTCTGGGTGCATTCCTAAACAATCCCCTTGAACAGGAAAATAGTATCATGGGGTAAGGCTGCATTGCCTGAACCAATCTGTGAGGCTTACAGGCATTATTTCACCAGTGGTACAACACTCTAGAAGCTGGTGAAATAAATTCTGCCTCTCCACCTTCCATGTTATGAGTACTGAGAATGAGAAAGATGTGGGGTCAAGAAATGATATCAGCTACTTATGTGATATCCAGCAATATCTCTAGCAATTTATCCTGCATTATATTAGACATGTGTATAAATAAATGTGTTCAAGGTGATTTGCATGGCAGGAAACTGTAAATAACTGAAATGTTGGGGACTGGTTAAATTATGATATAGCCATACAGAAGAATAAGGCAATGTATGCATATTAGTATAATACAATCTTAGAGATGTATTAGAGAAAAAATAGAATAATAGCATATAACCTTTTCTGGAAAAGGCAAAAAGATAATGATATATTCCAAGTGAAAAAAGAAAGTACACTTCTGTTTTCATCAATAAAGCAGACCACATATACAAACACACATGCCAGCAGGCATGGTGGCACAAGCCATAATCCCAGCACTCAGGAGGAAGTCACCTCCAGTTTGAAGCCATTCTGGACGGTGTAGTGAGTTCTATGCTGTAAGAAGCTAAACAGTGAGACCCCTTTTCAAAACATCACCATCAAAAACCATTAGCATTAGTGGTTGTCTCTGGAAAGAGAATCAGGGAACTGGAGTAATATGTGACTTTTAAAAAACTGTGTGTGTGTGTGTGTGTGTGTGTGTGTGTGTGTGTGTGTGTGTGT
>CAJQZJ010028132.1:73441-103985 GCA_907164525.1 Lophiomys imhausi | reverse complement strand
GGGAGGGTGGGACCGGAGGGGGGAGTTGGAAAGGGAATGTGATTGAGATGTAACTTGAAGAAATAAGAAATTAATTAATTAATTTTTAAAAATCATGATTTGTAGAAGTAATTGTCAAGAGTTTTGAATATTTGATGAAATCTTAGTGTGAATCATAGGAAATTATTGTGTGGCCAAAAGCTGACTGTGATAATGATTCTGATTAGGGTACTGACCTAATTCTGTAAGCTAGTCTTTGTTGGAAAAAAAAGGGCTAAGATTGGTGTCAATAAGATAGATTTGCTACTGCTCCAGGACTAGTGAAAGCAAAGTGACAGATCTCTGAGTTACATTTTAGATCTTAAGAAGCAGCCACTTTCTGCCCATTTTTTTCCCCACATGCCACCAAAATAGTGAGGTAAAATCCTATTTTGTGACCTATGTTCCCCCCTAACTTGCTGTCTTAACTGGACTACCTGAGAGCATGTATAACTTCCTTAGTTTCTATTGATCTCATCAAATTCCTCATTTTCTGTTTCCTTTAGTTCTGAGATTCATACATACTTAATTTTTCTATTTATTCAATTGGCCTCAATTTTCATTTTCAGTATCATTCATCTACCTTTTTAATATATTTAATTTCATTCATATATAATGTATTTTGATCATATTCACCTTGTTTACTGTTGTTTCCCTTCCTCCCCCCCCAACACCTTGTACTTCTTACTAAGTTCCCTTTCTACCTTTATGTCCTTTTTATGACCCACTGAATTTAATTAGAGTTCTTTGCACAAGTGTGTGGTTATTAGTGAAGCATGGGCTTATCAGTGGCTACACCAATGAAGAAAAATGATTTCCCTTCCCCAGTAGCCAATAGCTCCTCCTAGGGGTAGGGCAGGGTCATTGCAATTTCTTAAACTGAAATTAGAGTTTCTATGTTCCTTCCATCTTATTTAAAGCCTAGATGTCATTATTTAGCAAGTGAAGAAAAGGTAACAGAGTATTGCAGAGATCAAATTGCCCTGAATCCTGTATTCAAATAATCTAGAAGATGTTTCTGGAGCTCAAATTTAGTACCAGATTCTGATACAGCAGTACATAATGAACTCCAAGTCCCTGTCCTGAGACACACTAGGAGTTTGGCATGGAAGAAAAGAGGTACTCAAGTGCAAAAACAAAAATGCAGTGACAAAATGTGTTATAATCATTAGAATATAGTTGAAATTCACTACATCAGAAAGCTTAAATGATGCTTTTAGGAGGCAGTGATAACTTATTTGAGATATAGTGCAAAAAGTTAGGGGAAAGCATACAAAAATTCTTTTAAGGTAGAGATACCATCTCAAAGTAGAGCTCCGAGGCTGTAGAATTATTTAAATTTAGAGTTGGGTCATTGGAAGAAAAGAATTTATTCCACATATGACAGAACAGGCCAAAAATGGCAGGGCTTAAAGGACTTATTTATTGTTTTGTTCTCAAGGCAATTCAAACTAATTATATTAATGTCAACAAAGTTTTGTTTCAAAATAATTACAATATCTATTATGCAGTAGATTAGAATTAGTAGAGTAGATTAGAATACAATAAGAGCAGATGCGGAAAAGAGGTCTTCAGAATATGTACTGTAATCATTAAAACCCGAGGATGGCACTAAGGAGAAAGAAAAGTAAACAGATTCAAGATGCACTTTATTCAAAGAATAACACATCCAGGCTCTACAAGGTCATAGTAGTTGATTGACATCAGGAACTGGCATATTACCATTGACTGGAAAGGTAAACATGTTTGCAAGTGAAGATCATGAGCATGGTTTGGACCATAGACTGAGCATCTCTCATCTAAACTGCTCAGAGTCAGAAGTGTTTCAAAGCTTAGGATTTTATCAGATTTTTACAATATTTGCATAATACAATTAGATATCTTGTGGATAGAATCCAAGAATAATCATGAAATCAATTTGTTATATATATATATATATATATCTTACATATGTAGTTGCAAAGCAATTTTATATGACACTTGAATAATTATATACATGAACAAATCTGTGTATATTGAGTTATCACACTTTTGGTATCAATTCAGCACTCCAAAATTTTAGATTTATGAGGATTTCAGAGGTTGGAACTTTAATATTTCGAAAAAAATTTAAATTTTATTTACACTTACACTGGTGTCCTGCCTCCATGTATGTCTGTATGAGGGTGTTGAATCTCCTGGAACTGGAATTACAGATGGTTGTGAAGCTCCCTGTAGGTGCTGAGATTTGAACCTGGGTCCTTTGGAAGAACAGCCAGTGCTGAGATTTGAACCTGGGACCTTTGGAAGAACATCCAGGGCTGAGATTTGAACCTGGGACCTTTGGAAGAACAGCCAGTGCTCTTATCCTCTGAGCCATCTCTTCATCCCTTTCAGGGGTTGGAATTTTAAGTGACAGATAGAAAACATATGGAATAAAGTCTGGAATACACTTTAATGCTAGCATAGAAATCTGAGCTTTGGAATATTTGGGCTCTTTGTAACTAGAGACTGAACATACCAGCTTATCCATTTGATATTATTGTAAACTTTAAACTTGCATCATTAGAGAATGTAAATGTTTTTATTTTAATAAAATAAAACCTAAGCTATACTCTCAAAATTTTGAGTTGAGAAAGAAAAGATTTTAAATTAAAAAGATTTTTAAAAAAATCTTAACTAGTATTCCATTGTGTAAATGTACCACAATTTTTTTTTATCCTTTCATCAGTTGAGGGACATCTGGGTTGTTTCCAATTTCTAGCTATTACAAATAAGGCTGCTATGAACACAGATGAGGCTATGTCCTTGTGGTTTGGTAAGGAATCATTTGGGTGGATACCCAGAAGTGGTATGGCTGGGTCTTGAGGTAAGACTATTCCAAGTTTTCTAAGATATTGCCAGACTGATTTCCATAGTGATTTTACAAGTTTGCACACACCCCAACCCCCCAGCAATGGAGGAGTGTTCCCCTTTCTCCACAAGCTAGCTAGCATGTGCTGTCATTTGAGTTTTTGATCTTAGCTATTCTGACAATTGTGAGATGGAATCTCAGAGTCATTTTAAGTTGCATTTCAGCTATCAGAAACAAGGAAATCATGCAATTCGCAGACAAATGGATGGAACTAGAGAAGCTCATCCTGAGTGAGCTAACCCAGACTCAGAAAGATGCACATGGTATCTACTCACTTATAATTGGATTTTAACCATATAGTACAGGATAACTATCCTACAACCAACACACCAAAAAGATCAGGAACTTAGACTTTGTTACTTATCAATGGGACAATTTGCCCTAGGGTTGCTAGCATCTAAGCCTGCAGTGTAAGAGGAAGCTCTTAACCCACATATGACTGTTGAACTGAGAGGGGCTGATTTGTAGGGACACTCCACATCAGAGGAGTGGGATGGGTGGGATAGGGAGGAGAGGGTGGGAGGATGGAAAGAGGATACTGTGATGGAGATGTAACTTGATGTAATAAATAAACATAAAAAAATCTTAACTAGGTATTTTTTTCAAGGACAGGAAAAGATGTTTGGATTCTTTGTTCTTGACTGGATTAGAATTAAGTTTCTTATCCAATGTACTTGAGTGTTTCTCCAACAAATTTCATTTTGAAATTGGTTTATTTTTGTTACTGTTGGTGTTCTTGCTATTTTGACCAGGGCTGAGGATTGAACCCATGTCTTTTCATATTCTATGCAACACTCTACCACTGGGCCACATCCCCTGCCCATCTTCCAACATTTGTAACCTTTCTCTTTTACAAGAAAAGTGGGGATGGATCTGAAAGGCAACAATAAATTGCTACAAAAAATTAACAAATTAAAAAGATGAAATTCTAAATTAGCAAATGCTAAAATATAGTAAACTATTAAAATAACCTTAATAAAATTATAAAAAGGAAGTAAATGCACACAAATATGGAGTAACTAAATAAATTTTATGGTGTCTTCAAGTATAATAATCATACATATTTTCCCACCAAATGTAAAGCTCATCAGCTCTAGGCAATGCCACATTTTTTGTTGTATATAAGTAAAGCCGATATCCAGCCAGTGTGGTTGGCAGCCGCTGACATAGACAGTAATGATCCCCATGTTGCAACATTCGCATCTTTGAACAAAGCTGCTCTTATTGACTATAGTCCAACCAACAGAACACGGCAGAGTAATTGATTCTCATTCCTAGTTTCTTGTTGTTGTTCTAAAAATCAGTGATTCCTATCTTGCATACACTCTCCTGCTTTCTTTCACATCACTCTTCCTGTGAAAAGGAAGCTGTTGCATCACAATTTAATGGTGTGGAAAGAAGCCAAGCTTTACCAGCACCCACTTGACGGAGCTTAGAAGCTGATCACACCACAGTCTCCACTTCAGGGGAGTGTTAAGATGAAACTATAATGTCAAAGGACTAAGTTCTTGAGAGACTTTGACTTAGAGGCAACCGCCAAGGCGTGCCTGGACGTCTTACTCATAGAAATATCAAGACAATAAGTGCCCATTATTCTTATATGTATTTTGTGGGTTTTTTTTAATGTTTATTTATTACTTCAGGTTACATCTCCATCACCGTGCCCTCTTTCTACCCCTCCCAGTCCCACCATCCCACCCTCTACCCCCATCCCTTCCATCCCACTCCTACAGTGGAATGTCCCTACATATCAGTCCCCTACCCCAGTTCAGCAGTCATATGAGAGCTAAGAGCCTCCTCATACACTGGGGGCCTATAAGGCAGCACCACTAGGGAAAAGTATCTCATTGACAGGTAACAAAGTCTCTGTTCCTGTTCCTTTTGGTGCATTGGTTGTAGCATAGTTATCCTGTACTATATGGCTAAAATCTGATTATAAGTGAATAGAAGCCATGTGCATCCTTCTGGGTCTGGGTTAGCTCACTCAGGATGAGCTTCTCTAGTTCCATCCATTTGGTTGCAAATTGCATTATTTCATTATTTCTGATGGCTGAGTAGTATTCCATTGTGTAGATGTACCACAGTTTTTTTATCCATTCCTCGGTTGAGAAACATCTGGGTTGTTTCCAGTTTCTAGCTGTTACAAATAAATCTCACACCTGACAGAGGGCTAAAATCCAAAATTTACAAAGAACTAAAGAAATTAAATATCAAGAAATCAAATAATCCAATCAAAAAATGGGGAACAGAGCTAAACAGAGAATTCACAAAGGAGGAATCCCTAATGGCTGAGAGACACTTGAAGAAATGATCAGCATCCCTAATCATCAGAGAAATGCAACTCAAGACGACTCTGAGATTCCATCTCACACCTGTCAGAATGGCTAAGATCAAAAACTCAAATGACAGCACATGCTGGTGAGGGTGTGGAGAAAGAGGAACACTCCTCCATTGCTGGTGGGAGTGCAAGCTTGTACAACCACTGTGAAAATCAGTCTGGCAATATCTTAGAAAACTTGGAATAGCTGTACCTCAAGATGCAGCCATGCCACTTCTGGGTATATATCCGAATGATTCCTCACCAAACCACAAGGACATCTCCTCATCTATGTTCATAAAAGCTTTATTTGTAATAGCTAGAAACTGGAAACAACCAAGTGCCCAATATTTAAAGATACTAAGTTTTAGAGTTACTGGTTATGTAATATAACATTAAGCAGTTACCATGCACTACTGTAAAAAAAAATTCTGTAATCTCTAGTAAAAGCATGCCAATTTAGTTCAAAATTGTACCACAATTAGTAACTCATCTTCTATGTAATAAATAGCCCTTGGTTGTGGTAAACTATTAAAAGCCTGTATAATTCTACCACCAGTTTTCACAAGAAGTATAGAAGTGCCTGGAACTTCTTTGTTGTATAGCAGTTTTCTCAAAGGTTAAAGCCTTATGCTTGGAGGGAAAATTTTCAGACACAGAATTAAAGGAAACTAGAAAAACAGGATATTTTAGAACAGGAAACTTACGCAGAGGTAAAACAACAACAGAATGTTTTAAGAGAAAGTAAGATATTCCATCCTGCAGGAAAACTCCCTTAAGACAGGAAGACATCAGCCCAAAATAGCTTCAGGAAGTCCCTAAAACTGACCAGATTCACTGGATTTCGCCCTCCCAGAATATATAGTAAATACACTTTCAGCAGTAAAGACTGCTGAGAATAACTGTCAGGCAAGACAGATATGCAGAAGACACTTCAACAAACCAAGCCATGTGGAAGAAGCAGTGATCAGTGGAACTACTTATAAGGAACAAATCAGTTGAGCTGCCAGGAAGAGGTTTATACCAATTGATCTACTCAAGACGGATATGTTCCAATATGTTCCACTGCCTGAAGACTGTGTAAAGTGTTCTAGATTGCCAGCTTTTGTTGGCTGTCACCCATGCTGGTGATGTAGCATATTTTTCTGTTTTTGCTCTTATAAATTATCCCTCATCCATATTTCTGTAACCCAATAAAACTCATGAGTTCACCAAGTTGGACTTTGGTCGTATTCATCCTTTAGTGTGTCAGTGACTCCTTATCTGGAGTGAGCAGACATTTGTATACATCTCTGAAGGATTAGCATCACATCATTCCAGATCAACTGATCCTTGACAGTTGTTTGGGTAGACACTGCCTGCTTCCCATAGGACTATACGCTTTGATCAAATCATTCATGACCTACGACAACTGCATTTGCTCTGAGAAAATATAAAGGAAGAATCCTGGGCAGTGAGGAACAGTTTCTTCTGATGAAATTCAGCTTTTACTTTGTGTAGACCCTATGGAAACTCAAATTAATGTGCTCCTCCACAGAGCAGGAGTGTTTCAAATGAAAACAGAGGCAGGGCCTCTATAGCTACTAAAAGAAGACATCAGAGAAAGGCATTACTACCTACCTAACAGTGAGGAAATTCTGGATAATCTCTAGTCATTTGTGACCTTTAAGCTTAAGGGACTGAGAAAACTGAACTGTAAGAGGTATTAAAATTTCTCCCAGAAGAAACAGGCTACATGAATGATTTAGAAAAATGGGTAAAAATAGTTAGTAAGAAAGAAAAAAGAGTATAACTAAATATTAGTTACATGCTGGATAGAAATGACCAAAGATAATTGCCTCTGGAATGCCAAGATAAAGGGAAGGCTATATATGGCATCATCTCCACAAGCTTCCCCCAAGTCCTAGAAGGAAGACAAGCTGGACCAAGAAACCTGGGAAACATCCAACCACATTGAAGGACAATCAGTTGGACCCTGAATTCAACAAATACAGATTCTGCACTCATGGATACACCAATCACAGATCAGAAATATTTTCTTAAGGATTATGAGTTTATGAAAATATTTTGACACTTTTTCATACCATTATCTCCTAAACAGTACAGCAAAAAAAGTTATTTTTATAACATATATAGCATACTACACGTGTTTCTGAAATTCCTCCCCAGGAAATATGAAAGCAATTTCTACCCGCTCTCCTAAGTTCCTAAAGACAAACCAGGACACAATTCTACCAAAGTTTCCATAAGGAGAAAGAAGACATAAACATGGTCTACTTTGTTTTGTTTTAGATTGGTCTCCATACCCTATAAGGCAAACAACAATGCTTGCACCACGTGAAACTGCATATTAAAATTTCAACATAACCTCTATATTTATACACAGTCTTCTTGTGTAACAGAGCCTCCAATCAGAGAACATGGTCCATGAGGCAGAATGCTATTCCAGTCTGTCAGCACCCTGACAGTGGTAAAAGAGCCCTTAGCTAAATGGTCAGGGTCCTAATACCCTCTATTACAGAGAGTAGTGTGCTGAACTTCTTACGTGTTTAGTGACTACACAGGGAGGATGAAATTAGTGAATTTAAGATCTAACCTATCTCAAACTGCTTGTGAAAAACAATAGTGATTATTTTTCAGTCAGACATTTTTGATTAGCAAGATAGCATTAAGTGTTCCCCAACTAATGTTTTATTTCCAAAGCTAAGAGAAGGGAGTGCTCCATGAGACATTTTTAGAAGCTAAAGATGCAATATGAAGCATCCCAGGACTTAATACTCCCTGGAAGAACTAGACATGAAAAGGGAAGGACTCTGAATGATGCACACGACATCAATACCCCCGTTTCTTTTTATTCATCTCATATTTATTAATGACTTGCTATGGAACATATAGATGTGTTAGATCCTGGGACTACAATGATAAATGAAAATAAACCTATTTCATGCCCCAGTATATACTACTACCAGTAAACTGTGGGGATGCAGGATTACTCAATTTGGATTCAAATTATGAAAGAGCAAAACAGAGTTTTGAAGTATCCAGGTCTCAGCATTTAGTGTTACCACTTCTTTTTAGTTGAGGACTCTTTGGTTTAAAGTGAGAAATCATCTAAATAAGGATTTGCATAAAGACAGTGCATGGAGAAAGGTATCAAGATTGGATCCTGAGGACAAAAAGAATGACACTTATTCGGACAAAGGGACTTGGCAGATGTTTCCTGCATTCTCATTGCTATTCTTTGTCCTAGACAGATGAATTTGTATGTGATTGGGTGCTACCAATGTGGGCTGTCTTGAGATGATGGAGGGCTCACTACCACCACCCAAGAGTGGGACCATCACACAACTGTGACCACCACAATAGTGGCAGAAGCAACGGTAAAGATGAAAGCAAGGTCAGAGGTATTTCTTGAGGCAGCATAAGTCTGAGCAGCAGCCATGGTAAATGTTCTAGCAGCTGAGGTAGCTCTGATTGTCATGGCAGATGGAGGGATGTGGACACTACTTCCCAACCCATTCCAGTAGCACTGTGGTAGGCTTCCCCCACCACAGATGACATCACCCAAATTCTGATCCCTGCCTTACTTCACCCTATCCTTCAAGTCTGTCATGGAGGCCACAAATGGACCCAGGTCATCCATAAGAACAACCTGTCTACAAAAGACACAGAATTGCATAAGGTGTAACAAATTGAAATAAAACCATGTTTGTGGGGAAAGTAGGGCTATTCTTATTCTATTTTATGTGTAAGAGGTAAGAATTAATGAAGGAACCATATTATCTCTATGAAATTGGTATACAGAAAATCAGATGGCATAGTTGGACAAAACTGGTGCAATATCAGATGTGTGGTTTTTAGAAAGCTATTAATTGTTGAGTGAGTGAAGAGAATATATTGGGGGGAATCCAAACAATAAGAAAGTAGTAAAATGTTTTAATGTCACGTTGAAAGGAAATGGGCTTTTTATAATCAGTTATTAAAAAAAAACTAGGGAAACTTCTTTTTATATATATTTGTCTAGAACTTTTGAAAAGAAAACTCTATTCTATATAGAAAAATGTGTCTTCTGGGAAATATTTAGGTAATGCCTTCCTGTGCTCATAGTATTTTTGATATCCTGTTGTATATTCCTTTCATGCATGCTTTAACTGTAAAAGGGTCTTAGTAGATATAAATATCCACTGTTAAAACTTGTTCTAATCATTTGTCTTAAGAAAGAGTTACCAGTGGGACCAGATTCAGCTAGTTGTCTTTTGTCTCTGAATCATTGGGCATACCAAAAGCAATTGAAATGCAAAAATTCCTCTCCATATTGTATTTAGCATAGTTTGCTCCAGAAAATAATGCTGGCTTTAAAAAGGCATCCCTTATATGTTATATAAAACATTAACATTTATAGATGAAATGTTATTCTTACCAAAAGTGATTTAGTAAAACATATTTAGGGACGTTTAGTGAACTTTAGAAGTGAGCAGAGCTTCCCAACTATTCTGTAGCTCAGAATCAAAACAACCAGAGAATAGCTAGTCATCAAATTGGTTGACTGAGAGAACACACTAAAGTTCATTGTTGGACACTCCAACATATGGGAAGATATGGGAAATATCTAAAACAGATAGTAAGAAAGAGTGTATCAATGCTTAGCCTGCCATAGTCTAGGTGTGGCAGGACGGAGATATAACACAAAGGGAAGCAGGCAGACACAATAGGAATGTGGGCTGGATAATACACAGAGAAGAGAAACAGTCAGCGTTTAGTTTATCTGGGCGCTGCATTGCCTCTGGTACTTAAATATTGCTTTGCATTTTCCCACACAAGACCATAGTGCCATAATGAGAAGATATTTGGAAAAGGCTATGCCTACGTGTACCACTTGGGGAAACACAGTCTCTACATTTCTCTATCCCAAAGAACTCTGAACAAATAATATCACCAAGTCTGAGCCCGCATCTACCCAGTTGCTTACTGCAGCCCAGGCAGAATTCCCCTGGAAACAAGTTAAGTGAAAAGGAGAATTCTAGTTGAAGACACAAAGCAAAGTAGAGTTTGCCTTTTCATCATGTCTAGCAGGTTGATCTGGTTAAAGATTATCTTATAAAACTTAGGTTTCTACTTATTTGGCTCCCACTACACTTCTTAGTAATATGCTATATGTGATATGCCAGGAAACATCAACAAAAGAAGGATGTTTGGAAGAAGATTTCACACAAAATTGGAACATCTCCATCCCAGCAGTTTTACAATAACATAGAAATACTGTATATTATATATGGCATGATTATATATCATGTCAACAGGAACAGTAGTTCATATTTCTCTAGTAGTTTAGGCCAACTATATTGAAGTAGATGAGATGGTGGATAACTAATATAGAAGAATGTTATATTTAAAACAGTAACACCTGAGAAAGTACAAGAATGGATAAAATAAGGTCAGTAATAAAGAATATACATATATGATATAAATAAAAGATGCAGATATAAGTTGTAAATTGGAAAACAAATCAAATAGAAACCTTAGAATGAGAAGCTCAAGGTGTCAAATTAAAAAGTCAGTGGAAGGATCTATAATAGACCAGTTTAAGCAGAGGAGGAAAGGGGAGGACTTTGTAACATAAATCATATGCCAGGTATGGTGGCGCACGCCTTTAATCCCAGCACTCGAGAGGCAGAGGCAAACAGATCTCTTCGAGTTTGAGGCCAGCCTGGTCTACAAAGAGAGTCCAGGACAGCCAGGGCTGCTACACAGAGAAACCCTGTCTCAAAAAAAAAAAAAAACAATAAATCATATTAGTAAATTGTCGTGTCCTGTCCACACTTTTTGAAAACAAACTCTGGAAGCAAGGAAGATCCTCCTATCTGAGACTCGACCATGTTTAATTTCAAGTGCCCTCTAACACTGCCTATCCTGGTGCAAGCTAGCCTTCTGATACGGTTATAAGAAAGACAGATAACAGTTAACAGCCTGAGATATTAACATCTGTGTGCCCTGAGCACAATAGACAATTTCCAACAGGCATCACTATTGTTTATCTCATGGTATAAAAATTCATTTGGTGGAAATGGCTAGTGGGAAACCTCACCTAAGGAGAAAATGTGTTCTGCCCAGGACTCTCAATTGAAAACTCCACCTTGCTATCTCAACAGGGCTTCCCTAGTCATTTATGCTAAACGTTGTAAGTGCCCAGTTTTATGTTCTGTCACTTGACTACTCTTTGCTGTTCTTTCCCTTTTGCTTGCTACTCACTTAATGAACTCTCTCATTTAAAACTGGAAGTACAGTTATTGTGGATCACTTTCTAGATAGTATCAATTGAAATTGACGAATGCACACATTTAGACAGCAATAAAATGATTATGAGCAGAACATGAAAGTCTCCTGGGCAACACTATAATACCAGACTTGATAAAGTACAGACTGAAAACACAGAAGACCTATTCAGTGAATAACCAGAGAACATTTCGTATATCATTTGGGGGGATAGATGGGCTTCCAGGTACAAAATGCATCCAGATATATGATCAGAAAAGGGTTTTCCCATAGTATAGCATAACTAAAATTCTAAAAGAACAGAAAATGAAAAAATGAGAAGAAATGAAACTATGAAATAGTGTTGGAGAGATAGATCAGTCATTAAGATCACTTCCTTATCTTCCAAAAAAAAAAAAAAACCCAGGTTTGATACTCAGCACCTACATGGTGGCTCACAACCATCTGTAATCTAGTCCAGAGGATCTAACAAGTTCTTCTGGTCTCTGAGGATACTGTACACATGTATTACACAGATATACATGCAGGCAAAACACCAATATACATAAAATAAAAATGAACAAATATTCCTAATATAATCTATGGGAAGGAAAGGTCAAGTAATTTATAAAACTAAAAGAGTAATAGAAACTTTGTGTCAGAAGGTCATAAAATGATATATCTTGGAGTCTAAGAAAATAACCTAAGTCATTACATCCAGCGAAGTTACTCTTCAGAATCAATCCATCAATAAAGACCTTCTAATAGAGTCATTTTAAAACACTAAGCCTGCAATGAAGGATACTAAGAGATATCCTATACACAGAAGAGGAGGATAAATGCAACCGCGGAAGCACAGTAAAGAATAAGTCTTACTAGAGAAAAAGGAGAAGCAAATAAAAATCAAAAAGAAAAGTCAAATTGGCAGAAATTAATACATACTTTTCAATAACAATTCTAAATACCAATTATCTTAATTCTCCAAAAAAAGATGGGCTGATGGATGAACAAGGTCTTCTTGTTCCCTGAATATAGGAAAGAAACTTCACCAGCAAAGACAGACTGACAAAGGAATTGGTATCATTCTAAGGATGCAATAATGGTTAAACAAACACACATTGACAAATATTATTTGGCACATAGACAAAATCAGGTGGGTCAGAGCACATACTACTCTTGCAGAAAATATGAACTCATTGCTTAAGACCCACATCCAACAGCTTACCACCAACTGCAACTCAACCTCCAGATGATCAGGTTCTGTCTTCTGGATTCTGTAGTCACTGGCATGTATATGTATACATACCTCCCCTACACACACTCACACACACACAAACACAAACAAACACACACAATTAAGAATAAATCTAGGCTTTAGAAAGAACAAAATTAGAAGATCTTTACCAACCTCACACCCATCAGAGAGTCAGTATCCAAAATTTACAAAGAACTCAAGAAATTAAACATCAAGAAACCAAATAACCCAATCAAATAATGAGGAACAGAGCTAAACCGTGAATTCATAAAGGAGGAATCTCTAATGGCCAAGAGACACTTGAAGAAATGCTCAACATTCATTATCAGAGAAAAGCAAATCAAAATGACTCTGAGATTCCATCTCACACCTGTCAGAATGGCTAAGATCAAAAATTCAAATGACAGCACATGCTGGCAGTTGTGGAGAAAGGGGAACACTCCTCTATTGTTGGTGGGAGTGCGAATTTGTTCAGCCACTATGGAAATCAGTCTGGTGATATCTTAGAAATTTGGAATAGCTCTACCTCAAGAGCCAGCCATACCACTCCTGGGCATACATCCAAAAGATTCCTCAGCAAACCACAAGGACATCTCCTCAACTATGTTCTTAGCAGCTTTATTTGTAATAGCTAGAAACTGGAAACAACCCAAATGTCCCTCAACTGAGGAATGGATTTAAAAAAAAAAAAACTGTGGTACATTTACACAATGGAATACTACTCAGTCATCAGGAATAAGGAAATCATTCAATTTGCCAACTGGATAGAACTAGAAAAGCACATCCCGAGTGAGCTAACCCATACCCAGAAAAATGGCATACATTCACTTACAACTGGATTTTAGCCATATAATACAGGATAACTACCTACAACCAACAGACCAAAAAGGAACAGTAACATGGACTTTGTTACCTGTTAGTAGGACACTTTGCCTTAGTGGAGTTACCATGTAGGCCCCCAGTGCAAAAGAAAGCTCTTAGCCCTCATATGACTGATGATCCAAGGGGGACTGAGATGTGGGGGCACCCCCCATCAGAGGAGTAGGATTGGTGGGAGAGGGGAGAGAGGGTGGGACAGTAGGAATGAGAGCAGTGGAGGGAGGAGGCTGGGATGGAGATATAACTTGAAGTAACAAATAAACATAATTTAAAAAACAACAAAATTAAATATCATATTAAAAGCTCTGAAAATTGGATCCACTAGTACAGGCTTTAGCCCTAGCCTTCCAGAAGGGTAATATAGGAGAACAGCAAGTTGAAAGCATGCCTGAGCTACAGAATAAAGTTGCAGTTGACTTGGGCAATGGAGTGAGTGTAATTAGATCAACTAAAAAGTGTAAAGAGTACTTGTTATTCACCTGAGCTGCAGAGTTCTTGCTAGTAAATTCTCTACCCTGGGTTGGATTTCCATCCAGGGCAGCCCTGAAACTCTGAAACCAGGTGTGAAGGTATCATATGTCACTATCGTAAAAGCTAAATGTGATCAACTCAGAGCCAATGTTATATTAAATATAGAGAACTAATCTGGTGTTATGGATGAGATGAGGAGGCACCTTCTCACCATTCTAGACAGCGTTTGATATTTCAATTATGAAAATAATGTAAGAGAAAAAAACAGAATGATTATAAATAAGAAAACCAAATCCATACTTGAACATTTATGGTGAGATCCTGCCCTTAGAGGACTGAAAGGACCTTTAGACCTAACAGATTTGTCAAATAGGATTATACAAACCCCTATGAACAAAATCAGTAGTTTTAAAATCATTTATTCATTTTCTTATACACACCAGTAAGGAATCCATTCAGAAAGAAATCAACAAAAGCTTCCCATTTACAGGTTTTTAAGACAATAAAATGAGACCTCTAAAAAGAAAACTATAAAATATTCCAGAAGGAAGATTTTGAAGTACATAGCACTACCAAAGTCTACACCACTTCTACATACTGACAAGGCCCTCCTCCCCTCATTGAGGAGGTCTCCACTGATGGAATGGTGATTATGAATACTATTCCTCACAATGCCAAGAAGCTACCATGTTTAACCTAAAGGCTGTGGCTATCAGCTTGACTATTTTTTTCTGAAATTTTTCAGAGAATTCACAATGGTGAGTCCGTGACTTATCTTTCCCCAAACATCTCAGCTGATGACTAGCTTTAACAATTGCCTAGACCTAGAATTCAACAGGAAAATACATATAGTGACATTGATTATATTTACAGTTAACCCTCACACAAGAAAACTGCAAATAATGAGAAATTAGGTAGTCTCTCTCACCAAGGCTGGTAGGGAGGTGACAACTGAGATAGGCAAGAGGATAGAGCTGTGGATGAATGGTGTGACTGTTGCTTTGGTACATATTATGGACCCTCTCCTGAATAGATACTGAAAATCTTTTTTTCCTTTGTCTTATTTCTTTATATATACATATATATATATATATATATATATATACATATATATAATTTATTTTTTATTTCTTCAAGTTACATCTGAATCACAATCCCTTCCCTACTCCCCCCACCCTCTTCCCCCTAAACCTCCCATCCTCTACCCTTTTTTTTTTTTAGTTTAAGGTATATCTTTTCCCCCCAACAGCTCCCCATTTCAGTCCAACAAATGGTTCTTTCTCTTATAACAATAAATACAATACAAAACAACAGAAATAAATAGGCCACGATTATAAGAGTTATATGGCTTAGCATACATTCCCAATGTCCAGTCCATATGTATTTGGCACCTGACTTTAACATTCTACTATCTAACCATCTCCATGAGTTTAAAGTTCTATATCTAACTCAGCTTTCATCATAATTTTCATCACAATTTTAAAAACATCTTCTTAGATCCAGAACACCCTCTTGATTCCTAAACAACTCAAAATTTAACTACGAGACTCTAGCTATCTATTCTTCAACCACCTCAGAGACCTGAGAGGGATAAATATATGTGATTATATAGGAAGTGCAGGGCCCGCAGCTTCCAAAACTAAGAAATGACATACCAGTGGCTGCCTGGACAGTTCCCATTTTCTCTCCATACATTACAGCATCGATCTTCAGCTTGACATTGATTGTAGAGCAGGAATTATGAAGGACTTACCTACCCTGTCTTGGCAGAGCTAGGCTGTCAACTTACCTGCTTCCAAGTTTTGTCCTTTTTGGACAGCAGTCTGTCTACAGTTGAAGCAAGGGGTTTTTCTTGCCAAGAGATAGGCTTGCCACTAATTCAACCATCTCACACTGGAGATTCTTTGATGGTCATCTTCTACTTGGAGTAGAATAGGGGGTGCTGTCAGGAGTTGACATGTCTCAATATCTAAAAAATCTTAATTTAAGAAAACATCTTTGAATGCTATATTCTGCAGATCTCTTGGGGTTTTTGAAGATGCCCTATCTATCTCTTATATTTAGATAAGCAAATGTTGCTTGTCTCTTAACAACTTGATTTTTGAGTAGCTTAGAAAATAACTGTGATAGACTGTCATAGTAACTAACAAAATGACACGCTTGCATGACTATGAGTTTGCATTTCTTAATTATCCTAAACAATTTATGACAGTTGGTATCAAAAGGCCAAAACTTCACATTTCATTTTTAAGCATTACTAGGTACAATACCTTTAAGAAGTGTTACCCTTAATTTTGTATCAGTATACAAAGATCAATACCAATGTGGCCAAATATACTCTTAATTTTGTGTCAATATACAAAGATCAATACCTATGTAGCCAAATCTTATTGAGGTTGGAGAAGAGCTAACGGCAGAGGGAGTCTTACCACTAATGTTACTCCATTGTTTAAAGTTTGAATGAGAAAGGTAAAGTGTTGTATTGAGCTTGGGTGGGGACTGAATGGCTCTCCCATCACTTTTGTGCAGTTGCCCCTCCTGACCAAGACCTCTGAAGTCTTTTTTAGAAAATTACATTTTTTCTCTCTTGAAGTGCTGTGTGTACTGCCATCGAACAACAAAGTATCAGTGTCACTGCACCTGCTCAGCTTCAATATCTTTAACCATCATGGAAATGTGTCAAAGTTGTGTTGTGATTCCATTTCACCCCAGTAAAAATGGATAAGAGCAAGGAAATAAAAATGAGGTACTTATGGAGGTGCTGGAAGAAGGAGCTTTATATATTGTTGGTGGAGATATAATTAATGTTGATACTCTGGAACTTGGTAAGGAGGCTCCTTGAAAACCTGAAAATAGAACTACCATGTTACCCATTTGCACAATTCCTGGACACACAATGAAATGAAGGGGAGATAGCTTGCTATAGAGATGCCTGCATGTCCTGTTTACCATGGCAATGTTCACAGTAGCCAAGATACAAAGTCAGCTCAGATGCCTGGAAATTAATGAATGAATAAAGAAGAGTTAGCACAAATAATTAGTAGAGCATACATAGTAAGGTAAAAATCATATTATTTATAGGAAAGCAGATGGAATAGCAGAACATTACATCAAGTAAATACAATAAGCCAAATCTGGAAAGATGGATACCACTAGTTTTCCTCTAGTATGAGGAACCTTAAAAAAAAGGCTGTTACAGAAATAGAAGGACGATGAGCAGGACAGCTACATTTCAACACTTGACCCTTTGAGGATTTAACGCAAACCATATCCAAACCACAGCAATGACTTTTAGCAAAAAGACTCTTCATTTCAAACAATATTACAGACTTTAAGGAAAGAGCAATTAGCTAGAATTATTTTCCACTTCATTTGTGAATTTGAAAAGTTCCTATAATGACAGCTGTTCCCATAAAATTATTGGTTATTTAATTTTAAATTAAAACACATGATACTAATTGTTGGTTTCACAAAGATAGCTTATGCTTACATGTTTACTTATATGTATTTTTGCCAAAAGTATTAAAAATTATTGTAAAGGAAGAGCAGATTTCTTAAAATTAATTCATATAAAAAGAAAACCACGAATGTCACCAGGCAAGTTTCCATATGGCATGAAACTGTAAAAAACTGAATAAATTAATTTTCAAAGGTTTTAAAAAATGTATTCTTTAAAATGAAGTTAGACTTTCTGGCTCAGAATACTCAATATGCTAATAGAAACATCTTCAGAAAATCTGTTTTACTTTTTATTATTGCAAGGAAGCACAAGATTATCATGAGGGAAATATTCTCTATGCTATCTATGAGCTGTATCATTGACACAAAAAGAAATTCTGCCCATTACAGTGGTGCCTAAATGATTAAAGTGTCCAAAATAGTTCTCATGAGATTAACTTAAGAAGAACACTTGACAGCATTTTAAAACATTAGAACCTTTAAGATATATTTTTAAAAAACCTTATGAATAAAATCAATGTTCCCTATTTTGTACAAGAAATATTCCAAAATATTTGTGTTTCCTTTAGTGTTTCCCAACAATAGCTTTATAGTTCCAGTGGACCCAGTGACTTAAAACCAAATATTTCCTAAGAGGATGAAATGGGGTGATATTAGGGTTCCTTAGAGGACTAGAACTGTATATATATATTGTCTGTATAAGAGTGTATGTTTACATATATATAAGAGTATAAGAGTGAATGTTTACAGACTGTTGTTAGGGATTGTGTTGCTTTAGTAAATTAGTGATTGTAGAGCCCCATGCTCAATAACCTTGATATAACTAATAACAAGTAAGATCAGAAGCTAACCACGCAGAATTCTTACCATTACTACCCAAATGTGACCTGAACTAGGAGAATACCAATGAATATGCCAAACTGTGCAATGAAAAAAATCTGTTAGGCCTCAACTGTACAGAGAACTTCACGCAAGAGAATAAAGGTGAAGGTGTTGAGTATCAAATAGTCAGCCTTGAAAACATACATATATGCATCAATACATGAACTCAACAGGTTATATTTAGGAATATATTTAGGATACAAATACATGTATTCATGCAACAATAATTGATGAAAAAAGAGGCCATGAATTTTAAGGAGAACAAGGGGAAGTATATGGGAGGGAGGAAAGGGAAAACAGAAATTTGATTAAATTATGATCTCAAAAATAAACCAAAAAATGTTTAAGACACCATGATTTTAAAAGTAAATAAAACAAAACAAAGTCTTCAGGTTTTATAAACAAGGAAGACATAGATATTTGTCTTTTTCAAAAGATTTTGTTTTATGTGTGTGGATATTTTGTGTGAATGTATTTCTGTGTACCAAATCGGAGCATGATGTCCATGCCATAAGAGGGAACTGAATTCCCTGGAACTGGAGTTATAAATTGTTCTGAGTCTTAATGTAGGTGCTGGGAATTGATCTGGATCCCTTGGAAGAACAGCAAGTGCTCTAAACTACTGAACCATCTCTCTAGCCCCATACTTATTCAAAAATAGAGAGGCATAATATAATGAAAAAGAAAGTAAGGAGCATAGCAAGCCACTGATAATTTACTGCCACAGAGACAGCAAATTGCTATGTGACATTTAGGAGTTCACATAACAGCTGGAAGACTGCCTGGACCCATATGTGCTGCAGATACCCAGACATGGTTACCTGGTAGGCGCTTTACATGATGACTTCTTGGCATCACTCTGTCTTTCTCCATGCCCAATTGATGTTAAGGAAGGAGTGTGAGGGTTACGTGGTAACTTTAAAAACAAGTTATCATGAAAGCGACACTGTATTTTTAACCCAAATGAAGTATGAGGTAAAGGAATTTGTTTAAAAAAAAAGGCAGTACTGGACAATATGTGATAACCTAAGTTTGAAATACTCCCAGTGGAAAAAAATACCTATAGAGATTACTTCTCTTCTAAGATTAAAGAACTCCAAATAAAGCTGAGGCCAGTGGTGGCTGAAATGGAAGAAAGCAATTAAAGAAATCAATGAATTAAGAATCTAGAAGCCTAAGAAAGGGGTTATGTACCTATGAAAGGAGGCCAATCTACCTACATCTTATCAGGAAAGGAATACTCTCTGTATCTACTCTAGTCCTGTCTTCCCCTGAGGACATGGTATCACCTAGGAGGTACCCCCTTCTCCTTACAATTTTAATATTTGGAGTGTAATATTTTATGCACAGATCCTTCTGCAAGTATGCCATATATAATATATTATATAGAGAGACCCTCAATAGCCACCTACCTACTATGTGTCCTCTAGGTCATATGGAAGACCAAAAGCTATCTGATGTGTGTACCATTTATATAAGTGCCCTGGATATCTGTGTTCTATTTCCAAGAACCTTGAAGTAAGGAACAGAGACAGAAAGAGAAGCGAGACTTCAAATAATTGCCAACCAGAGTAATAAAATGTAGAATATAGAAGGATTAAGCCTAATTCATGAGTTTGTTAATGGAGAGGGCAATTTTTCTTTTAGACAGTTAAACTATGTAGTCCAGGTTGGCATCAAACTCACACTAATCCTCCAGCCTCAACCTCCTAATGGAATTAGAAGAAGTTAGCTGGAATTGCAAAAATATGAACAACCATATCTTGCTGTTAGATTTGTTTATAACAATTAGACACATATTTTAATGATATATGATATTCCACTTTAAAAAATTGGCCCCACCCACAAGACTGAGGTATGGCTTCACCAGGGTGTGGTTTTGAAGATTCTTCTCTAGCCTCAGCTGCTTTACAGGCTTCCCCACACCAGTCCTTTGGCTTTCACCCTTCCCCAACTATTTAGATGAAAAAGGAATCATTTGGATTCTCAGGTGACCCACAAGCAAGGAATTTTCTGAAGTCAGAGCTATGGAGAAAACTGAAAAAAGGTAGGGATTTACAGAGATGTCAGAAAACTACAAAACATTTTCATGTGTATTATCTCAAGTCCATCTTTAGGAAATAACAGTAACAATGAGAACACACTCTTCACA
Organism: Lophiomys imhausi; assembly: GCA_907164525.1. Lineage (NCBI taxonomy): Eukaryota > Metazoa > Chordata > Mammalia > Rodentia > Muridae > Lophiomys > Lophiomys imhausi. The sequence goes on along the minus strand of CAJQZJ010028132.1, from coordinate 83,407 downwards.
CTTGTAACAGGTGAAAGTTGAGATGTTTGAGTCTTGATGAACAGCAGAAATAAAAGTTGAACCTTCTCGTAAACAATCCCTTTCTTAAAGTATGTGAGACATTTGAAAGGTTAAAAAAAAAAAGACTATACAGACCCACAGTGAAGGTTATATATAATTTCATCATGAGATGGTTCATAGTCTTTAGAGACACAAGCTCTTCAAGTTGGCTTCTGTTTGAACATCCTCTGACTTATAGTTGGAGATGTCCAACTGACTTCTGCCCTAGAAATTCTGTGTTCTTTTATTAAGGAGCGAGAAAAGGAATCTCATAGAGAAAGGAGATATTTTAGGCCTGAGACTCATCTAACTCTTTTTAGATATTTGAAGTCACTGAAGCTCAGAGAAGTTAAGGGACTTGCTCTAGATCACAAGCAGACATCTCACGAAGCTGCAGAGCCAGAGCTCATGACCCCACTACAGCCCCCTCCCCTGACCCCACACAGTGAAGCTGTCTTCATTCTGTCCAACTGGGGGGGATTTTTTTCCTCCCTGTTTCATATTCTCTCTTCAGTTTAACACTGTCTCTGCCCAGTGACTCAACCTTACTAATTTAAAAAGATGTATAACTCTTCTGGAGTTAACATTAAATATTTAGATGTAGCTTATAGGCTTAATGCACAAACTACTTTTATGTTTCCTCTGCATTCTAAAAATAGTTTGTTTTTATTATATTCAAAGATATCACTTCTAATAATCACAATATTGCATCAGCTGAATGCCCCCAGACTTATTTAAGCCATTTTCCTAAACAATTTTCATGTTTTCTGTTGAGCTGGTATGGTGATCAGTTTCATAAATATACTTTCTTTATTCTCCTGAATTGTTTGCTTAGAGTAAATGTCTGGTTTTTTAAATTATTTATTTATTGCTTCAGGTTACATCTCCATCATAGTGTTCTCTTTCCACCCCTCCAAGTCCCGCCCACCCACCCTCTATCCTCTACCCCTTTCATCCCACTCCTCTGGAGTGGAGTGTCCCTACATAACAGTCCCCCACCCCAGTTCAGCAGTCATATGAGGGCCAAGAGCCTCCTCATACACTGGGGGCCTACAAGGCAGTACCACCAGGGAAAAGTGTCTCATTGATAGGAAACAAAGTCTATGTTCATGTTCCCTTTGGTGTGTTGGTTGTAGTATAAATATTCTGTACTATATGGCTAAAATCTGACTATAAGTGAATAGATGCCATGTGCATCCCTTCTGAGTCTGGGTTAGCTCACTCAGGATGAGCTTCTCTAGCTCCATCCATTTGGCTGCAAATTGCATAATTTCATTGTTTCTGATAGCTGAGTAGTATTCCATTGTGTAGATGTACCACAGTTTTTTAATCATTCTTCAGGTTGAGGGACATCTGGGTTGTTTCCAGTTTCTAGCTGTTACAAATAAGGCTGCTATGAACATAGATGAGGAAATTTCCTTGTGATTTGGAGAGGAGTCATTTGAATGTATACCCAGAAGTGGTATGGCTGGGTCCCAAGGCAGAGCTATTCCAAGTTTTCTCAGATATCACCAGACTGACCTCCATAGTGGTTGCACAAGGCTGCACTCCCACCAGCAATGGAGGATGGTTCAACTTATGAAAATCTATCAACGTAATTCACCATAGAGTAAATGTCAAAGACCAGTTTCATTCTAATCTTACCAGCACATCATATAACATTATATTTGATAATTTAATGGGAATAAATATGGGCAGTACTATTTATTTTATATTCCTTCACTATTAAGAAGATAAATATTTTCACTTACTTGTCACATGTTTCTATTTATATGACTTTTGCCCAAGCCCTGTACTTATTTATTGGGAGATAATTTTCTTATAGACTTTAATGAATTCTTTTTAAGTCAATACATATTTAATCATTTTCCTGCTTTATGATTAAAATAAATTTTTAGTTTCATTTTGAAATTTGTTTTTCTGTTTTCATACCACTAACATTTTCATATGCAACTATGCTGGCTAGTTTTATGTCAACTTGACGCAAGCTAGAGTCATTGGAAAGGAGGGAGCCTCTACTGAGAAAAGCCTGTAGAACTTTCTCTTAATTAGTGATTGAAGTGGAGGGCCCAGTCCACTGCAGGTGAGGCCACCCCTGCAGGGAGGGCACTCTGCCATAATCCTGCCCTCAGGTACCTGTCCTGTTTGAGTTCCTGTCCTGACTTCCTCTGATGATGAATAGTGATGTGGAAGTGTAAAATCAAATAAACATTTTCCTTCCCAAGTTGCTTTGGTCTTGGGGTTTAATCACAACAATAGGAACCTTAACTATGAAATTAACACAATTGCATTGAACAAGGCGGGTCAATAATTCGAGCAATACTGTCAATGAACAATGTTTTGAGTAGGATCTATCACAAAATATGATCTCAGTGTTGAAATGTGAGTCCAACAATATACAATTATAAAAACTGTAAGCTTCAGCTGGAGCAAACCTTTCTTCCTGTCCCCAGATCTAGAAAACTGTAGTGTTTATCCAGAATTTCTAATCTCCTTTTCCTATCTTAAGTTAACTTCTGCATATTAAGTCAAATTGATGCATGCTGAGCCAGCATGTGTCTGGGGTTGACTTTTGTTGGTCAGGGTGTCCCATCAACCAATGAGTGCTTCTTACCCAGAGACATATTCTAGAGTCACCTCCTCAGAATGAAGTTCATCCTCCATACTCTTTTCAGACCACTATCTGAACGACAGGACCCCCACCTCCACCCACTTCACAGACCCAAGGCAACCAAGACAGCTTTGTTTTGAAAGTGATAGTATCTGGTTCCTAGGGAACATGCAAGCATACTTTGCCCTAAGGAAGTTGTGGAGGATCCACCAAGAAACAAACTAAGAAACAAAGCTGCCACTTTCACTTTCCCTGGGGTTCACCAGCAACTACCCCATGGGTTTCTGGGAGAAAGCCAAGCACCAGACCATGTGAACTTCAGAAAGTCAGAACTTCCTGCCATAGTCATGTGTTGGGAGTAGATGTATTCCAGGTACAGCAACCCCTTTGTAAAAATGTCCCCTCATGAGTCCTCTCCAATCTGCATACATTGGAGTGAGTAAGGATTTTCAGAGTTGTACAACTGGTTTTCCACAAGCTTATGGAAAGTTGGCATCTTGTTCTGGCACACAGTTTTGGAAAAATCACAGCTTTGTTTCTTAGGTCTTCAGTTAAAACTTGTGACTTAATGGTCCTTTGAATTTGTTTCATGATCAGTCATATGTCACAGAAGATCCTGTGTCGTTGAAAAGTTGAAAATAATGCCCATATATGTTTAGCCATTAAAACTTCTATTAGAATTTTTAAATACCTTTTAAGTGTGTTTTGCTATCTAAATGAGATAGATTTTTCCCTTTGGCATTGCTAAAATATATAGGCTATTTTTAGCACAGTTATGTAATTACATAAATATTATGTTCATTACTTGGAATGTTTACCCTCCCTTCAATTTTGAAAGTTTATCTCACATATTGCTTTTCTAAAACAGCAGATCTATTTTTTGCCCTTCCTGTACTTTACTTATAAGCACATATTATGATTACATAATATTGTATTCTATCTAATAAGACTGGCAATATTCTGTTACTTTGAGATCAGTGTGTGTTGCGTTCTGAGTTGTCAGCGATAGAGTGATATTTTGATTAGAATAGTGATAAACTATTATGAATTTCGAAAAGCTTATAATTGGGATAAAAAGTTAAAATGAATATTTATAGTCTTTGCCTTAGTTTTATTACTTAAAGTTTTATTGCTGTGAACAGACACCATGACCTCTTATAAAGGAAAATATTTAATCAGGACTGGCTTCCAGTTTCAGAGGTTTAATCCAGTCTCATCATAGTGGGAAGCAGTAGGCAGGCAGACATTGTCCTGGAGAAGGAGCTCTACATCAGGATGAGTAGGCAGCACTAGAAAAACCATCTTGAATATCTGAGACCTTAAAGCCTACCCCCTCCCCCCACCCCGTGACTCACTTCTTCCAACAAAGCCACCCCTACTCCAACAAGGTCAGACATCCCAATAGTCACACCCACTCCCTATGGGCCTGTGGGGTCCATTTTTATTCAAATCACCACAATCTCTAAAACACACCTGGAAAATTCTGAAATACTTCTCAGATACTAAATTACATTATTCTCAAGTCAACTACAGTAAATTTAATTATCGGCACTGATCTACCACCTCCCCCTAGACCCACAGCTTTTTGATAGCTTCATCCTGGGAGGAATGTATTTCTTACATCTTGACATTAGCCTTCATCATATGGTTTTGTTTATTGACCAGTGGGATGTAAGGAAGTAGGCTGACTCGTGGTGTGTACTTCCTTCCTTGGGCTTATGTTCCACAGCTATGAACATAACAAGAGGTTGTGTCTCTGTACTGATCACAGGATGCAGGACAACACCAGGAGGAGAGCTGGCCCAATGCCGAGATTTGTAAAATTGAATTATTTTTGCTTTAAATAGTTGAATTTTGGGGAGATTTGTTTATCTGTAACTATTGACAATAGCTAACTAACAGCACATTCCAGGAACTGTTTCTGTTCCTACTTTATAGATGAGAAAAACTGCAGCAAAGACAGGTCAAGTGACTCATTATCTGGAAAGTAGGAAGATGTCTGTTTTTTTTTTTTTTATCTTTATAGTATTTATTCCTGATTTTTTAAACAAAAATATTACCCAAGCACATTTGTTTACTTTTCAACTTCTAGTGAAACCGTACTGCTCATTATGAAGATTCCATATGTCCCATCAAGCAGTCTAATAGTTTTATTATTTGACAATTGATACATTCATTTTTATAGGTTGAGTTAAAACCTTTTCTTCTGTAAGCCTACTTTGAGAATGACAATGTATTTGGATCTTGGAGTTCTTCCTTTGTCAGTGTTTGTGAACTCATACACAAAAACGCATTCATAAAAAGCTGTTTGAGGAACATTATCCTGATGAAGTGATACCTGATACCCACGATATACATCCTGTGCCATGGGACCTCATTGTCATGCCTGACAATTCTGTCACCCTCTCACACTTCCTGGTGCTGTGATTTTTTTGTTGTTATTGTTGTTGTTGTTTGGTTGGTTTGTTGGGGTTTTTTGTTTTTGTTTTGTTTTGTTTTTCCTTGCCTTTTTGGTCTTCAGATATTAGATTTCTTACTCCCTTGGTGTTCATTTCTACTTCCCATCCCTTTGTACAAACAACCTTAGTTTCTTACATGTGCCTACCTGTATGGAGTGGTTCTGCCAAGCACTGCAATAATTCATGGGAAGACACTTACCAGAGTGCTGGTTCCACACTTTTATTGGGTAACATTTGACTAGGGTTATCTTTGCAGTTGTATTTCTCTCATTACTGCTCACCTTCTCTATCCTTAATAGTTGTCTCTGAGATGACCCCTTTGTCGCACCTCATTCTATACCTATTCCAGAATGCACTACTCACTCTATGAAGATGTCAGTGAAGTTTTCATTATGATCTTCCTTTCAATGGGCTAGAATTACATATCCACCTCCCCACCACACACTTCTTTTGGAAATTTCACAGACCTCAACATCAGCAGCATCAAGGTAATTTTCATCTCTTCTCTAAACATTCTGGTCCTTTCATGACCATTACCACTATGAGAGGTACACCTCTGCACTCAGCTACCCCTAACCCAAAATTAAGTATAATGACTTATTTTTCCTCATTCAAATTATTTTTATTTATTCATTCTTCTCTTATATATTACATCCCAACCACAGTTTCCCCTCCCTCACTGTCCTCAGGCTCCTCACCAGCACCTCCCTATCAGGCACTTTCCCTTTCCCTGAGATGTGCCACCATGCACAGCCCACCAGAGAAAAGTAGGCCTCCCAGGGACATCAACCAAACTGTCATAACAAGCTACAATAAGACCAGTTACATAGTATCATATCAAGGCTGGACAAGGCAACCAAGTATGAGAGAAAGAGTCCCACAAGTAGGCAAAAGAGTCAGGGGCAGGGTCCGTTAAGGATTCCCATCAAGCTATTCAGTGATAACATATATGCAGAGGGCGTAGGTCGGACCCCTGAAGGCTCCCTGATCTCTGCAAGTTCTCTGAGTCCTGGGAAGCTGATTCTCTGGGCCATGTTCTGGTGCTATGTGTGGTTCCTCCAATCTTTCATCCCGATCCTCAGCAGGACTCTCAAGCTCTGCCTAATGTTTGGCTGTGGCACTCTGCATCTGCTTCTGTCAGTTCCTGGATGAAGTCTCTCCAAGCTCTTTGATGATGATTCTGCTCTACTTGGATCCCAGTACACTCTCTGCAGGTAGGACAAACTGTAGGTAGAAGGTTTTGTGGATGTATTAGTATTCCAATCTCTCTACTTGAGGCCTTGCCTGGTTACAGAAGATCAGCCAGTTCAAGCCCTGTGTTCCCCATTACCAGGAGTCTTTTCTAGGGTTACTCTTGTAGATTCCTTGGAGTTTCCATTGCACTAGGTTTCCTCCTCACCTCTGAAATGATCCCCAATTCTAGTCATTTCACCTAGTATTTTCTCCCGCCCTTCCTCTCATTTTAATTCTTAATCATCAACTTATATTGATTTTATTACTGAATACCTTCAAAAATTCATGATTTTTTTACTACTTCCTGACTAAAACAGCAGGCATTCACTCTCGCTGAGTAGTTTAAGGACTAGATTCCATATCTGTCAAAACCCGTTCTCACACTACCCACTTTGACCTCTAGAAGTGAGGCCCTCCCACCACTGGTCCATGCCACAGAGTCAGGAACAGGAATCCTGCTGGCAGACATCACTGTAGAGAAGCTTAATTCAAAGGTGACCTTTCCTCTCAATACTTTGTCTGATTCTATCTGCATCCAGTGTTGGCTGCAGAAGCTGCTGCCTATGGTATGCTCTCACCTACATCAGGATGTCTCTCCCTTCTTTTCTTGTCCCAGTTTACTGGTTATTTTCTAACTTTGCTTTCTTCTGTCATTGCCAAAATGAGATATTCAGCCCTCACACATTCTGATTATAGACTGATCCGTTATTTCAGCTCCATTTCCTATATCATATCTGGTGAATGACACCCAACTCCACCCAATAAATAATACCACTAAAAATATTTATTGATGCTTTGAACCATAAATCAGTTTCGAAGTGCTCTTCAAAATTCTATGTGAACAGAATCACAAAACAGTTTTTAGTAACATGTATTTGTAGACTATGGATTCTTTTTATTGAGTCCCCCCACAGAAACTGGAAAATCCCCTAAAACAAAAATATGCATGTTGTTATCATAGACCATCAAGTATAGAAATTTATTTTATAAACAGAATATTGTAACTATATAAAATAATAGTTTATTTACCATTTGAGTGATAGGATCAGACTTTAAAATTGTAGAAAATTTCAGGTTTTAGCATTACTAAATGTTTAAGAGTTATGTTTCACATAAAAATGTTTGTTAAATAATGTTTTAAAGGACTCTTCTTTGTCTGTCCAGATTATCTTACTTTCTAACATCAAAAACTTTGCTATTTAGGGGTTATTTGATCTTCTGTATTATACATTGAAACTTTTCTGCCTTCCATATCATTCTTTTATTTAAAATGTATTATAGTTTATGTCCAAATATTTCCCCAGACAAGAAGACGAGTTCTAAATACTATTACTAACCAAGCTAGTAACCAATCTGGTCTTATTCAGGCAGCTTAGGTTGCTGTGGTGTTTAAAGGCTCAGGCAGAACTAGTTTCATACTGAGTCATGAGTTTATTGCGTACAGTGTTATGATGGCTTGGATGAGCATCTCCTAAGGATTTACAAGTCCAAGGATGAGTCTCAATCAATACCACTGTTAGGAAGTAGTGAAAAAAATTAAGAGATAGTAGTTAATGGGAGGTGTAAGACCAGTGGGTTCATGTGTTGATGGTGGACTGTGTAGCTTTGATGTTTTCTGCTTTCTTTGAGGCCCCGCCATTTCCACTGTGATGTGCTATCTTGCCACCAGCACAAATGCAACAGGCCCATGGGTCATTGACTGAAGTCCACAAAACTGTCAAAGTAAACTTCTTTTCTCTTCACATTGCTTCTCTTAGGTATTTTTTATAACAGCAATGCAAAGCTGAATGACACAGAGAACCATGTCAAGATGACCACATTAGCACAAACATGTGTTTTATATTTTTTTGTGCTTTAATTTAAAGCTTGTTACATGTCTTCATTTTTAAGTATTTAGTGCACTCAGAAACACAGGGAAGCTCCGATGAAGCTTTAAACCTATTGTCATCTGTAAGTCATTAATGAGAGGGCTAACATCCAAAACTTATAAAGAATTTAAGAAATTAAACACCAAGACACCAAATGATCCAATCAAAAAATGGGGAACAGAGCTAAACAGAGAATTTACAAAGAAGGAATCTCTAATGGCAGTGAGACATTTGAAGAAATGCTCAAAATCCTTAATCATCAGAGAAATGCAACTCAAGATGACTCTGAGATTCAACCTGTCAGAATGGCTAAGATCAAAAACTCAAATGACAGCACATGCTGGTGAGGTTGTGGAGAAAGTGGAGCATTCCTCCATTGCTGGTGGGAGTGCAGGCTTGTATAACCCTATGGAAATCAGTCTGGTGATATCCTAGAAACCTTGGAATAGCTCTACCTCAAGACCCAGCTATACCACTTCTGGGTATACACCCAAACGATTTCTCACCAAACCACAAGGACATATCCTCATCTATGTTCATAGCAGCCTTATTTGTTTGTTTTTGTTTTGTTTTGTTTTTGTAATAGCTAGAAACTGGAAACAACCCAGATGTCCCTCAACCAATGAATGGATTAAAAAAATTGTGGTACATTTACACAATGGAACACTATTCAGCTATCAGAAACAAGGAAATCATGCAATTCACAGCCAAATGGATGAAACTAGAAAAGCTCATCCTGAGTGAGCTAACCCAGACTCAGAAAGATGCACATAGCATCTACTCACTTATAATTGGATTTTAGCCATATAGTACAGGATAACTATCCTACAACCAATGCACCAAAAAGATCAGGAATATAGACTTTGTTACCTATCAAGAGGACAATTTGGTCTAGAGGTGCTACCATAAGCCCCCAGTGCAAGAGGAAGCTCTTAGCCATCATATGACTGTTGAAATGAGAGGGGCTGATACACTCCACATTGGAGGAGTGGGATGGGTGACAGAAGGAGGAGAGGGTTGGAGGGTAGAACCAGGAGGGGTGAAAAGAGGGCACTATGATGGAGATGTAACTTGATGTAATAAATAAACAATATAATAATAACAATAATAATAATAATAATGAAGAATTTATAATTAAAAAGAAGACATGTTACATTTTTAAGCACCCAAGTGCACATGTATTTGAAAATGAACATCTATGGGTAAGAAGAAGAATAAAATGGCAGGAATCCTGTCTGATCACCTTTCTAAATATTAGCCATATGCAAGTTGCAAGCTAAAACAATTCTGTCCTCACATTAGGAGGATTTGAGCATTGTCATTTTATGGAGAGCTTGAACATGAACGCCTCAGGGTAATACTTGTCCAACTACTAATTTTGCTGCTCATCGGTGGTGTTCTTAGCTTTTCTACTCGATGATGGCTCACAGCTACTGACTGGTGCTGCTCATCGGTGGTGTTCTTAGCTTTTCTACTCAGTGATGCTCACAGATACTGACTGGTGCTGCTCATCTGTGGTGTTCTTAGCTTTTCTACTCAATGATGCTCACAGATACTGACTGGTGCTGCTCATCGGTGGTGTTCTTAGCTTTTCTACTCAATGATGCTCACAGACACTGACTGGTGCTGCTCATCGGTGGTGTTCTTGCTTTTCTACTTAATGATGCTCACAGCTACTGACTGGTGCTGCTCATCAGTGGTGTTCTTAGCTTTTCTACTCGATGATGCTCACAGCTACTGACTGGTGCTGCTCATC
>CAJQZJ010028132.1:44967-73431 GCA_907164525.1 Lophiomys imhausi | reverse complement strand
GCTTTTCTACTCGATGATGCTCACAGCTACTGACTGGTGCTGCTCATTGGTGGTGTTCTTAGCTTTTCTACTCAATGCTGCTCACAGCTACTGACTGGTGTACTCTACTATCAGCTCCAGGATCTGACACCCTAAGTCTGTCCCTGGGTAGAGGAGCAGGTTGCTATGCTTGTCCTATTTGGATTGTCCCTCCAAGTAGTTATCAACCTCCTGACTTGTCCTACTTTTTATTTTATTTTTCTATTATCAAATTAAATTTCTTACTTGGAGTCCCCCACACTTGCATCCATTTCTCATCTTAGTCAGTTAATTCTTTTGAGCTTTCAATGAATGTTGCTTCTCATAACCAAAGTCCAGTGCTTTAACCAAGGGATATATTACTGTGGAAATTTCAAACTCGCTGGCAATTGTGGTATTCCACTCTGTGGTCCTCCAAACCTCCCTTGAAAAAGAATTTTCCAAGCTTTCTTTCTGTATACTTCATCACTACTTATTCTAATAAAAAGACTTCATGAGTTTCAACCATCTTGAAACAACATTACAACCAGTCAAACCCATGGGATGAAGCTTCCTTTGTTTTTTCTATTCAAACAAATCCAGTCCAGAAGAACCCATGCTACAATGATATACTAGCCCAACTAGTTCTCTCTCTCCCTCCCTCTCTCCCTCCCTCTCTCTCTTTCTCTTCATACAACTTGTGGATCAGATGTCAGCTCTCAGCTACTTCTCCAGCACCATGCCTGCCTGCCTGCTGCCATGATGATAATTGACTAACACTCTGAAACTGCAAACAAGCTTCCAATTAAATGCTTTCTTCTTTAAGCTGCTTTGCTCAAGATCTCTTTTCGCATCAATAGAACAGTAGCTAAGACATATGGCCATTCTATAACTAAATGAGGCTTATTTATAATTAAGCATACTAAGCTGAAATAAACCTAAGAAGAGATTCCATGGAAACAACTGATTCTTAAATATGAGAATGTTGGTTCTAAAATGAGGGAGGAACTGCTAAGCTGTTTCAACTTGACATTTCATGAGGGTGGTAAAACTATTGCCTAAAACAAGAGCACATGAGCTCCGACTCTATAGTAGGAAATTCTGAGTCTATGTACTTATAAACCCAGTACTCAGATGCCAGTCTGTGTTTGTTGGCTGGGAATGATTTTAAACTCCATTTGTAAAATCATCTTTTGAGGAAAAGGACCTTTGAAGTCAGATTTACACTTCCAAATTTTCTGAAAGAAGAAGAAGAAGAAGCAGAAGAAGAAGAAGAAGAAGAAGAAGAAGAAGAAGAAGAAGAAGAAGACAAATAAAATAATATCCCTTCAGTTTAAAAGTCACTTCTGTGAACTACTTCATCTCCTAACCACACACAGCATAAGTCAAGTGTCTTTTTTTTATGAATTATTTGTTCTTCCTTCTCCAGAATGCCTTCTCACAGGAACAGTTGGGGCCTGAGGGTAGTACTTAAGCAGTATGTTTCTTCCCCACGATAGTGTAAGGTCTACCAGAGCAGAGACATTCTATATTAGTTCACTCCTTGCTTCCCACTGTTGTTACTGCCCAGCTCTTCCAATATGCTCCAATGAAAGAATGCTCCTCAGGGCTAGTGGAGAATGATAAAGTATGTGAGGTATGACATCAAGACTTAGAAGCACATAAGTGTGCATAAGTGTCTCCATGTCTAGGGTACTATGGTTAGCTCACAGGAGATATTGCATAAATGCTTTCTTAAAGAAAGTTCTTGCCAGAAATCTAAGTTGGAAATATTGCTATTGTCAAACAGAAACATAGACAATCCTTGTTCTCTGTCATTCATTAGCTCTCCAACTGAAAGTAGCTGGGTCTGCCCCAGGGTTAGCATCTTGTCCACTCCAGCACCCCTTGAGGTCAGTGAAGCCTCTACCCCTACCTCTCAGTACTTTTATCTCCAGTAAGACTCTTCTTATACATTTATACATTTGGAAATTTAAATTCACAGAATTGCTACTCCCTATTCTAAATGTGTCTTCTAAATCTCAACATCTCTCTCCCAGAGCAACCAGAATAAGCAACTGCTGGCACATGTTGGCAAAATTAGCTGCATGAAAGAGCATTCCATCTTCCAGGCTGAGTTTCCATTGCTCCAAGTTTGCCTGTGATTTTTGACAGGAAGTGTAATAACAGGAGAGAATTAAAAGTAACAGCTAAATGAAACTTAGAATTATGACTTAGCCAATAATATATATATATATATATATATATTAGGACTTTTGGCATTGATTGCCTCTTCTGTAGAGATCCTGCCTCTGAGCAGTGTTTTAAAAGACTACCACCACTGTAGTAAAAGTAAAGTGTGTTTTCTCAATGAAAACAATCTTCTATCGCGGGGAGAAGACAGAGACAAAAGAAAAAGGAGACAAGTGGAAAGAGAGAAAGGGAGGGAGAGAAAGGGAGGGAAATGCTCCAAGATAGTAGACAGAAAGCAATGTTTGTCGCAAAAATGTAAAAACGCACAGCTCAGCTGACAGAGGGTAGCAAGCTGATCTAACACCATATGCCAGAGTGCTGGGCGGTAAACCAACACTGCGTGAACCTGTCTTGGAGAAATCTTACAATGTGGGGAAATGGAGGCAGGAGGATGAGGTCAGAGTCACCCTCAGGTACATAGTGAGTCCCAGGTCAGCACATGAAACTGTTTCAAAACTATACACACAGATACTCTTGGGGTTCTTCCACTTGTGACCCTTCTCTCTCCATATTCTTGGCGGGAGAGAGGCAAAAAGCTTATGCTCTTAACATCTTCACTTAGGAAGAGAGTAATGAAGAAATCGTGTTGGAAAGTCAGCTGTTGATAGAAAAGTATACTACTTTGAAAGCTGCGGCTGTGGCTGTCAAGAGTGGGGTGCCGAAAAGAAACAGAAACAAAAAGGGCAAAGGCAGGGAGGGGTAGGAAAGGGGGGGGCAAGCGAGCAAGGAAGGAAAACCAGCCTGAAGGAGTGCGCTGTGCCATCTGTTGATTCTCCTGTTTTCCTCTCGCCCTCTCCAGGGGCTTTCAAAGTTTCAGAATGAGCAAACGGAGTGTCCATGGGCAGACCCACGGAAAGACGGTCTTTCACCTGCACCGGAGAGACGCACTGGGGACCCCTGAGAGCCGCCCTGTAGCGAAGCTGCCCTTCCCGGGTCTTTCCCTTTCCCCACAGAGAGGAGGGCGGAGAGCCAGCGCCTCCCCGGCCTGGGCCCGCCCTCAGCCAGCAAGCATGGATCTCCAGCTGCGACTGCCTGGCGAGTAGAAGAAGAAGGCACAGAGGGCTAGAACTAAGTCCGCCACCCAAGCGCACGCGGGAGCAGCTGCAGCACCCACAGGGGACATGTATGCTGGGCAGTCACAGGCCTGAACCCAGTGAGTGTCCCCAAGCTGAGGGGCAGAGAAGGAATTGAAGAGGAGGGGAGGCCGGCTGGAGAGCAGGATCCTTTCTCACTTCGGGGCCTGGAGAGGAGTGAGAGAAGTTGACAAACGCACAGCGGAAGATGGGGAAAGAGCGCTGAAAAAGTGGGGGAAGCGGCCAGCCAGGAGCAGGTCCCCTAGGCTCAGTCTGTCATCCATCCAGAAGCAGGGAATTGCTCTGGGGAAAACTTGACAAGACTTCCTGGCTGTACTGGGCGCTGGCTGCGATGTCAATCCCACTACCCCGATGCCTGCCCCCCGCCTGGGCATAGTCCTGCTCCCCACAATGTGGAAGAGGGCGTGACCACTAAACATCCCTGTTTTGTGTGGCTATCAGTCCTGCTTTTGTTTGTTGTTGTTCCGTTTTTGTTTGTTTGTTTGTTTGTTTTTGTTTTTTCCTTCGTGAAAACTTTTGGAGAAAAAGGATACTTTTTTTCGTGGAAGCTGCTGTGTGGTGCTTGGAAGAAAAAGGTGTAACCTGATGTAGAGGAATTTCTGCTTCCTTCTAGTTTTTCCAGCGCCCACCATTCAACCATCACCTCCAGAGGACTGAAGTTGTGGGAAGTGGTGACAGCTGGGAGGCGAGCAAGATTCCCTTGCAGCCTTCAGCTAGCTCTACCCCTCCTCCGCGTGTATGAATGAGTGTGCCAGCAGCAGCAAAGGGGGCAGGGTTCTGCTTGTGGCGTCTCTTCTGGGGCCAGATTGAATGGCCCCCAGGGACAGCGCGGAGCCTCAGCCTCCGCCACCTCCGCAGGCCTGGGTCTGGCCTGGAAGGATGGTAGCGATGGGTGCCCTGGCAGGTCTCTGGGCCCTCAGCCTGCTAGCCTATGGTTACCTGTGCTGGGGCCAGGGCTTAGAAGAAGAAAGTTCCCTGAAAGCTGAAGCTGAGGAGAGATCTAAACCAGGTACAGTGGCCACCTCCCAGCCCCATCTCATTTTCATCCTAGCTGATGATCAGGGATTTAGAGATGTGGGTTACCATGGATCTGAGATAAAGACGCCCACTCTTGACAAACTCGCTGCAGAAGGAGTTAAACTAGAGAACTACTATGTCCAACCTATTTGCACACCGTCCAGGAGCCAGTTTATTACCGGAAAGTAAGTGTGCCGCTTCTATTTATTACTTGGAAAAATCTTAAGCCTTTATTTAAAACTGGTTTCTCATTTAAGAGAGGAACAGGAAGTATGCGGGAAACAATCCAATGAATGAATGAATGAACGAACAAATGAATGAAGGAAGGAAGGAGTGAGTGACTGAGTGAACAGCCCCTCATTATTAGTGTCAATACTCAGTCCCTTCTCTTCTTTTTCTTTCCTGACTGCCTGCTGTGAGCTTTTGAATGGTGTCAGAGTTTTTACACACATCCACCAATGACAGCACTCCATGGTTGCTGCTTCCAAGTCTGTTTCAATTGCCAAACACACATTTTGTTTCAAGTGTCAGAACAGATTTTCACAAAGCAAAAATGTCATTTAAAACTCTTAGTTTGTGCCAGATGTGCTGGTGCAAGCCTTTAATCCCAGCACTCGTGAGACAGAAGCAAGGGGATTTCTGGGAGTTCAAGGCCAGCCTGATCTACAAAGTGAGTCCAGGTCAGCCAGGGATACACAGAGAAACCCTGTCTTGAAAAACCAAGAAAAAAAACATTTAAAAAAATACCTCTTAGTCTGTTACAAAATCTAGACTTGCATGATCAAAACCCCAGGTCATTACAGAGAGAGAACAGAGGCCACAAAAGCAGGGGGAAAGTGATGGGGAATATGGCTCTCCCTGCATCTTTGTCGGGTGCTTTTCTCACATGGAGTCATTTCTGATGGACGAGGCAGTTCTCAAAATACAGGAGAGTTCAGTGGGATTTGTTGCTTCTGCTCCAGTATAGGGAAGGATTCTGAGTCACTAACACAACTCAAAGAAATGTTTTTTAACATTGTCAGCAGTTTGTTAAATAGCTCATCTTCTTAAGGTGTTCATATATGCTTCTGTTTTTACTTTGTCAGAATATACATGATGCTAAATTGTTCTCAAGGTGCAAATTCAGTTTGGAAGCTAAAGCAAAAGGGTCAAAGGGTCAAGCTACACCTGAACAGTTGAAGGCTTCAATCTATGGGCCTTGAGATTTTGATTTCAGGGCAGAGAACCCTTGCTTCAAGTGAAGTTGTTCTTGGAATTGCACCTTGTAGGGGTAGCCAGTAACCAGTCTGGAAAAATTAAGACTACGGTGTTTTGGAGGAATCTCTGTCTTGCAAAGATTTTTGCTTACAACATAATTTCCACTGCTTAGCAAACTGTCAAAATTTAACATCACTACCAGAAAATAATTTTTTTTCTGCCTTAGAAAGATGAGGTGGAGAGCAGGGCACACTAGTATACATCTTTAATCCCAGCACTCAGGGAGCAGAGACTGGTAGGTCTCTGTGAGTTTGATGACAGTCTAGTCTGCATAGTGAATTCCCAGTCAACCAGAGCTACAAAGTGAGACCCTATCTAAAAGTCAAAAACAAACAAAGAAAAATTAAAGGAGAAGAGGAGGAGGAAGGGAAGCAAGGGAGGAAGGTCTTAGTGTCCTTCAGTCATCTCTAAGGTTATTCGCTGCATTATAAAGACTACTTGATATTTATATAACAATTGTTGTCTGGAAAATAAGTTCATCTGGTGGCCTAGGATTAAATTGTTCATCTGTATTCCCAACCATCCTTATCCTTGGCTCATGAAATGAACATGTCATAAAGACACTTCAATTGATTTACAGAATTAACATTTAGACAGAAAGCCAACAGTAGCTGAAAAATATAAAACTGGGTTCATAAACTTACTTTCCAAATTAAAGTATGTTCAAGAAGTTTTACTGAAGGAGGACATTTGGAAGCATCTTATACTGATAGAATATCTAGTCTACCTTTATCTTTTACCTTGAAGTTTACTTAATAATATGCAACAAAATGGAGACAGAAATAAGTCCTGTATTTTTTTCTCTTTAATCAAAGACTGATTCAGCATTGTCAGTCCAATCAAATATTCAATGAGAAGATGTTGCTTCTTACTAAAACTTTTTGTTCAGTGCAGTAAGTTTTGTGGACCAAAGCCATTCAAAAAGCTCATGTGATTTGATGCAGGTTTCTACTCAAGTTAAGCAATGGGTGATTTTCCCCTGGGACTTTCCTATAAATGAATACAGATGTAAGAAAGAAAGTGGTCATGAATGTCTAGTTCTGGACTTAATGGGAAGACTTCAGGCCCAGAGAACACAGTACTTATCTTGTCTGTGAGAACACATCTGTGTTTTCTGCGTCCTCTAAAGAAGAGGAAAAGGGGAAGCAATAGAAGTCCCATGGGATGGATTATTTTGAGAGGAAGATGGGTCATCTGACATGAGGGGGGACCCTAATATCTTTCTGTGACCTGAGGAAAGTCTAATGACTAGAGCTGAGTTGACTTTTGATGCCATTAACACAAGGGCACTCCTTTTTCATATTTTCCTGCAATAAAAATATGAAACTTTCTTTTTATGCTACACAGATCTGTAAAAAGTCCCTTTTATAAGTTGCATTATACCACTCTGGCAACATTGAGTATTGGTCACCCTGTCAGGGAGCATTCATTGCATGCAGGCCACCTCATGAGAACTGTGAAGGACATTGGAGCAACTTGACCTGTAGGTGGGGGTTCTCAAATTCAAGAGAGCAGAATGAATCACCTCAAATGCCAGTCAAAATGCAAAACTCCAGGCCTATCCACCATTCAGCTTCAGTAGCTATGGGGGTGTGTCCAGCAGTCACTAGCAATTTTATGAGCATGTCAGGTTTTTCTGATGGTAATGCTGTTTATGGTGAATTAAAAGCATGTGTATTAAATCCAAGTATCTACAGAGCTATCACTGTTACAAATATTATCTGATTTACTTACCACAACAGTTCTGTAATATAGGTGAGACTGTTGTTCCTGTTTCATAGAGATTTGGTAAGAGTCCAAGGGAGGTAATGATGCGGTGGGCTCAATGGATGTTCATAGTTAGTCTGATGACATAAAGGCTAATTGAGGAAGTGGCTGCCTGTGTTCAATCAATTTCGAGGTAACTTTATTATTCTTAAGGAATTGTTCCAAGTGGTGGCACAGAAAAATAGCAGCATTTTTTTTTAAAAAAAAAAGAACATAAGGGTGGCTTCTGAAAGAGTTACAGGTTTTACAAACATTAGACTTGCAGTTTTGAAGACTTAAGGAAAGATTGGAAATCTGAATTGAATTTATCTCACAATAAGTCCGTGCTTTTACTTTTATGACTTTTTCCATATAGTTGACTATTGATGCAATTTGTTGAATCTCATTGAGAGATGTTGTTCCTTTATGTAAATATGTTGCAATTTGCTTATCCATTCTACTGTTGATCATGCTGGTGGTTCCCAGTTTTATACCATTATGAATATGCTGCCACAGACATATTTGCTTATCTTTTGATGAGTATATCGTTGCATTCCTCTTGTGTTTTCATTAAGTAGAATTGCTGAGGTATAGGCATATGTCTACACCTAGTTCATCTTTTGTATATACGGCCCAGCTGTTCTCAAAGTTATGTTTCTGGGGTTGGGCTATCACCGCAACTGTGTGGGAAACTCCACCTATGCTAACAGTTGCTACTGTTTCTTTTCATTTTAGACATCGTGGTCATTATACATTGGTATGCTGTTCTGATTATAATTTGCATTTTCACAATAACTACTAATGTCTTTTAATAAATATTTATGCAAATCATCATTGTATTTACTGTTTAGGTGACTATTTCTTCCTTGATGCTGTGTGATAATTATTTATATAATTTCCCCCTTTGTCAATTGTTTACATTGCACAAATATTTCACTTTGTAGCTTTCTTTTCCACTCTTATAGAATGTGTTTTTCTAATGGCTAGGTTTTAATTTTATTGAAATTTAATTTATATTCTTTTCATTCATTGCTTATTTAATATAGTCTTACCTATACCATATCATCATAATGGACTTTTCCTCCTAAATGCTTTATTGCTCTGTTTTTATATTTAGAGCAACTGGAACTAATTTTTCATGTAGGATTAAATCTGAATTCCAAAGTATTCATTTTCCCGTGTCTGTCCATTTAACCTGATAACTTGAATTCAATCCCCAGAACTCACAAGGTGGCAGGAGAGAACTGAGTCCCAAAGGACTCCCAAGAATTGTCCTCTGATCACCACAAGCATGTCATGACATGGGCATGCATGCAGTGCCACACAAGTGCCTGAACACACACACACACACACACACACACACACACACACACACACACACATACAGAGAGAGAGAGAGAGAGAGAGAGAGAGAGAGAGAGAAAACTTTTAAGACCACACATTCTCCATAGCATTGCAGAAACATCTTCATCATTGATACCACATGTGGTCCATTTCTGGTCTCTTCTGTTCTAATGATGACCATTTTCTCCAGTGGTGCCTTCTCTTAAGCATAGTTGTATGATAAGTATTTACGTCTAGAATATCAGTCCTCCTTATTGTTCCTCAAATCACCGTGACTGTTCTTTACCACTTCATTCACTATAACAGGAATGAAGACAGTTGTGAAGTACAAATAGATTGGGAGATTGGATCTGGGAAGTATGAAGAAGTTCAATTTGTAATTCTTCTACTTTCCAAACAACATGAAAAGTGAGATCAGCCACTGAGAATTAAGATGAAGGTGCTTGAAAGAGTTGGATATAAAATGCTTCCTAGGGGAGAAGGAAAGTGAGCTGAGCAGGGACATGCATACAGAACGCTGGCAGTCCTGAAGCCCACCTGTGCTTGGTGGGCTTAGTTTTAACAGGGTCTGCACAATTGTTTTGGTTTTTTTTTTTCCTGCTGTACTCAGGCACTGGATGGAGAAGCACCTCGGTTGCAGAGTTGGATTTAAGTTGCACAGTTGCAGGTTTGAGGATTTCCAAAATGAACACAGTGACTGATCATGGACTTGAAAGTGGAAAGAAAAAGAAGTCTGGGGAGTTTATGTTCTGACACTCCAGGGATTGAGTTTCTAGATGGGCACTGAATGATAGACTGCTAAGTAAAAGGATAGCAATTAGTGATTGAGAAAGCTCATGATGGGACAAAGGTCCAAATATTGCAATGTTTACTAATGAAAAAGAAGTGAGGGTGGATGTGAGACAGAGGGTGATATCTTTTGAAGTGAAGAAGATCCACTTGCCTCTACCTCCCAAGTGCTGGGATTAAAGGTGTGTACCACCATGCCTGGACACTGCTTTTTTAAGGGACTGAGCTTCAAAAGAGAGATAACAGCAACAGGGAGAGGTGTAATGAGGAGCTAAGAAGATGCCTACCTATTCCAGCCTCAGATTCTGTAAGAAGTGAAAGGGAGTAAAAGACCAGTTCAGAACTGAGAGTAAAACAGGAACAAACAATAATGAATTAGAGTGAAAAGATGGAATGTTCAGGGCGATGCTAGGGTCAAGAGGGATTTCTACAGAGCAAACTGTCAATAATAGAGGGTTCTTTGGAAAGAACTGGAGAGGAAGGCCAGGAGAAGTTGGATGAAAGTACAGAACATAAAGATATATAAAGGTTAGAATCAATGAAAGCAGCTATGGTTGGGAAGACTTGAATTATGATGAAGATTTACACAGAGCAAAAACATGATGAGATATTTTCCCACAGAAGCTTTCTTAGGAAATGCTAAGATTTTGGCTTTAGTAACAGCCTGCTTCTGCAGATGAGTATCGCTGAGCCCTCCTAGTGGCCATCAGATGGAGCCATGGCAGTCACACTCTACAGCTGTGTGCATAGCCAAGAGCTCTGGGGATTTCCATTTGTCCCCATAGATAGGGATCCAGAGGGTTCCTCTGTAGACTTGCCAAAGGCTTCATAGCTAGGGTGTGTCTTCAGGAGAATTGTCAACTTACAACTGCACTAGCATGGGAAACCCTGAAAAAGCAAGTGAAATTTGTAGTTACTCTCATCATGTGACAGGAGGAAGCTTAGAGAAACAGATTTTAATTAGTTCATTGTATGACCTTGTGTACACAAACACACACACACACACACACACACTTCCTATCAACTTATTTTGCCAACACAAGGCCATGCATTCCTACTCTTATCTACTTGATTAAAACCCTAGTTATAAGTAGTGTTCTAACCGGAGAATGCGCAATATATTCACTTCTTGTTTTCACAGATACTTAGCTAATGCTTAGACACTTGTGAAAATATAAATGTTTATGACAATCTGTCAATAAGAATTTCTTCCAAGTCTTATTTCACCAGTAGAAAATGGAAAGTGGCTTTCAAACCTAACATAGACAACCCATAAAGAAGTCCCAAAGACAAGGCCATGCAGCAGATAGCTGCCTATTCCTACGCAACTGTTGGATTATCTGATAGTAAAACTGATGGTTAGTTAGGCTAGTAGCACATGTTGATGATCAAAGTGCCTAATTTTAAATGAGTCTTTTGAGGTTCATTTAAATTAAGCACATTCATCATTTGGATAATTATCTGCCCAGGTAATAGTGTTCAGTTTCATAAAGCGCTATTCCAGAAAGTTGAAATGTATCCAGCTGCAGAGGGCTAAGAACTAAAAAAAAGAAAAAAAAATTCTACAGATAATTTTGATTTCATCTCACCCTGTGGGCATTTTACTGTGGTATAATTAGTTTGATAAAATGTTCTTTTAGCAGTCTAGATATTAAACATTCCCAGTAGTGGTGTTTCTTTGAGGTATCTATTTCTCCTTCAATAGTGCTCTATTGTAATTAAAGGAAGAAGGAAACCTTCCTGACTTTCATCTTCTAGCCTTTACCTCCTCCCTCTTCCAATTCATCCAATACATTTGCTTTACTAAAACATGAGACTCATCACAAGAGCCCCGTCGGCAAACACCACCCTTGGTTACCAAAAATGAGAAAAGAAATTAATTTTCTCTGAGGGCTTTCATGCGCCTTTTTCTTTTCAAGCATCCTGCCTTTTAATCTTCACACCTAATATTTGAAAATATTAATAAAATATTTAACAAATGTTCTCATTTTATGGATAGAATATTAATATTTTAGGGGAGTTATATAAGCTGACCATGATCACATCACTACTAAACTGGAGAGCATGTATTTAAGCTTGAACTGTGTACCTCCATGGAAGTCCTCAAGGCTTTCTTCAGCACTTTCTGCCTCCCACATAAGCTATAACCAAACCCTAGTCCAGTCTTCAGGCAGTTTCTTCAGGCTCTGTACTTTCAAACTCACCACATCAGAGGAAGGGATGGATGGCTCAGAGTTTCTAGGCTCCCCCCACCTCCCCTCTCTAGTATGTCCCCCTCTCTTTGCTTCACTGCTGGAATTCACACCTTTTCGACCAAATGCCAACCACTCCTTAAGGTTCAGCAAAACCACCACATTCCTCATACAGATTCCCATGATTCCTTAGCCAGAAATAATTTATCTTAACAGTGACCTTTCACAATTCTTTCTGTACCTGTCTTATTAGGCATGAATTTCCACTCCTTCACAGCTCTTAGGAAGCCTTTTACCTCCCTTGCTGGCCCCCTGAGAAGCGAGACTCTGGTTTATAACTCCATAAATTTCACAGCACCCATGCCAGTGGTCTGTACTCATAAGAGCTGAGAAAACATGTGAAGAATGAATGTTGAATAAACAATTATTTATTGCCCTCTGGTAATCAATATGATCAAGCATAGATGGCCCAGAAATTTTTAAGAAAATGAATATTTTAGTAAAATATATTCTGATTACTGTTCTCCCTCCCACAAGTTCTCCTATATCCTCCCCAACTCCCCATCCACCCAAATCCAAACCCTTTCTTTCTAGTTCTTATTAGGATACTAATGAGAAATAAATAATAATATAAATAATAATAGACAAAATAAAAACAAATAAACTGGAATAGGATAAAAAAATCAAACAGAAAATAATGATCCAAAGAAAAAGTTCAACTAATACATATAGATCCAGAGATATACACATTTGGACACACGGAGATCCTGTAGAAACACAAAACTGAAAACCATAACACACACACACACACATACACACACACACACACACACACACACACACACACACACGACCTGAAATTTAAAAAGAGGGCGGGGAGGAAGCTGACAAATCATTATGAGACAAAGAACCTCCAAAAATTCCACTGAGTTTGTTTTGTGTTGGCCACATACTGCCAGGCATGGGGCCAGCCCTTAAGTGTGGTCTATTTACACAGTGAAACTCACTGGAGAAAACTAATTTTTCATTTGCAATACTATCAATTGAAGATAGCTGTTGTATTACTGCTGGAGGTTATACCCACATCCAATCTCAGTGCTGTGACCCTCATCAGGCCCAGATGGATGCAGACCCTGTGCATGCTGCCACAATCTCTGTGAATTTATATATATATATACCAGCCCTGATGTATTTAGAAGACCTTGGTTGCTTGTGTCCTATATTCCATCTGGTTTTTACAATCTTTCTTCTTCTTCTTTTCCAGAGTTCCCTAAACCCTGAGGGAAGGAAATCAGTGGAAAAAAGCTATTAAGGACTGAGTGTTCCGAGGTCTCTCACTTTTTGCACATTGTCTATCTCTGGGGGTCTCTGTATTAGTTGATATCTACTGCAGGAGGAAGTTTCTCTGATTATAGCTGAAAAGACACTGATCTGTGGATACAGCAGAATATTGTCAGGAGTCATCTTATTGCTATGTCCTTTAGCCGAACAGTAGTATTTAGTTTCCCTTAGATCCTGGGGCTATCAAGTTTCAGGTTCTTGGCCACCTGTGCAATATTGAGATAGGTTCTACCTCATTCAGTGGGCCTCAAATCCAATCAAAATTTGATTGGTTAGTTCCACAAGCTTTGTGCCACTATTGCACTAATTTATCTTGCAGGTGGGCCACTGTTGTAGATAAATGAGTTTGTAGCTGAATTGATGTTTGTGTCTCTCCTTTGGTAGCATGCAGAGTACCTTACAGTGCTGTGAACACTAGGCCATAGGGGTTAAGGTTCTAGACAGGCACAAGTTTGACTTCTCTGTGTTCAGTGAGCTGTGTAGATGTTATCTTCAGCAACACGGCCTTACCATCAGTTGGTGGAGAGCAAAAAGTAGCTTCAGTTATAATCTGGGTTGTTTTAGGGTTCCCATGGGATTCTTTTGATCAACAGCTTGATTAGATATAACCCGGAGTGGAGGCTTTATTTTGTGATGAGAAATATCCAGTTGGGACCCTGTCTCCCTATTATTTAGTGATTCCATTTAGATAACCTTCATATATGTATATATTTTAGGAAGCTTCTACTCTTAGGTTTCTTATGACACCTCAAGTGAATGTATACCTCATTTGTCTTTTTGGATCTGAGTCACCTCACCTAAGATAATTTTTTTCTTAGTTCATTTACTAGTATATTTCATTTTTATGAGAGCTGAGTAAATTTAGCTCATTTTCTTTGACAGTTCATCCACTGAACATCATCTGGTCTGTTTCCAGGTTCTGGCTGTTATGAGTAGAGCAGCAATGAACAGAGTTAAGCCAGTCTCAGTTGTAGGATATAGAGTCCTTTGGGTATATGGCCAAGAGTTGTATAGGTGGATCTTGAGGTAGATCTATTCTCCATTTCCTGAGGAACTGCTACATTGATTTTGATATTGGCTGTACAAGTTCGCATGGGTGGCAGCAATGGATAATAGTCTCCTTACTTGATATCCTCTCCAGCATTAGCTGTCTCTTGTTGACCTTGACCATTCTGAATGATGTAAGAAGGAATCTCAAAGTACTTTGGATTTGTATTTTCCTGTTGACAAAGGGTGTTGAACACTTTTTTTTTTTTCATTTCAACCATTTGTGTTTCCTCTTTTGAGAATTCTCTGTTTAGATCTGTACCCCATTTTAATTGGATTATTTTCTTTATTATTATTATTATTATTATTATTATTATTATTATTACATTAAGTTACATCTACATCATAGTGCTCTCTTTCCACCCCTCCTGGTTCCACGCTCCCACTCTCTCCTCCCTCTCCCACCAATTCAACTCCTCCGATGTGGAGTGTCCCTACATATCAGCCCCTCTCAGTTCAACAGTCATATGAGGCCTAAGAGCTTCCTCTTGCACTAGGAGCCTACATGGTAGCACCCATAGGACAAATTGTCCCCTTTATAGGTAAAAAAGTCTATGTTCATGATCTTTTTGGTGTGTTGGTTGGAGGATAGTTATTCTATACTATATGGCTAAAATCTAATTATAAGTGAGTGGATGCCATGTGCATCCTTCTGAGTTTGGGTTAGCTCACTCAGGATGAGCTTTTCTAGTTCCATCCACTTGTCTGTGAATTGTATGATTTCCTTGTTTCTGATAGCTGAGTAGTATTCCATTGTGTAAATGTACCACAATTTATTCTAGCCACACCTCTTCTGGGTATACATCCAAACAATTCCTCACCAAACCACAAGGACATATCCTCATCTATGTTCATAGCAGCCTTATTTATAATAGCTAGAAACTGGAAATAACCCAGATGTCCCTCAACTGGATTGTTTTCTTGATGTCCAGTTTTTTGTTTTGTTTTGTTTTGTTTTGTTTTGTTTTAGTTCTTTATATATTTTGGATATTGTCACTCTGTTGGATGTGTAATTAGTAAATATATTTTCTCATTCTTCAGCCTTGTTGATTCACCTGAATGGCAGTGTCCTTTGCCATACAGAGGCTTTTCAGTTTCATGAGGGCCCGTTTATTATTAACTACTCTTCTTAATGCCTGTGCTAAGTGTGTTCTTGAAAGCCTTCCTTTCCCTGTGCCTGTGAGTTCAAGACTGCGCCCCACATTCTCTTCTCCCAGATTCAGTGTATGTGACCTTGTGCCAAGGTCTTTGAAGCATCTGGAGCTGAGTTTTGCTAAAGGTGATAGGTGCTGCTCTATTTGGATTCTCCCACATGTAGCCATGCAGTTGGACCAGGACAGCACCTTTTGTTGAAGATGCTGTCTTTATTCCAGTGTATCTCTGGCCTCTTCACAGAAATCAGACATTTCAGAGGATACTTATGCTAGGTTCCTGTCTGCAGGTAGAATAGAGAATCATTAATAGTATCAGCAGTTGGCTCTTTCCCATGGGGTGGGTCTCAAGTTGTGCCAGTCATTGGCTGGTCATTCCCTTAATCACTGCTCCATCTTTAACCCTGTACATCTTATATGCAGGGTAAATTATGCGTCGAAGGTTTTGTGGGTGACTTGGTGTCCCTCTCCCTCCACTGGAGTCCTTCCTGGCTAGGAGGTGACCACTTCCATCTCCATGCCCGTTGCTGCTAACAGTCAAAGGGTCACTCCGTATCCTCCCAGAAGAATACCCTTCGGCTTGTCTCCCACTTGTTTCAGAGATGCCCCCCATCAGTTTCCCTTCTCTCTCCCAGCCCTCTCACCTGTCACCCCTGCTCCCACCACACTTGATGCTCACCCTCGTTCCCCTCCTCATCCCCCTCCCTCTCAGTTACCTTTCTTCATCCACTTCATATGTCTATTTTATTTCCCTTCTGAGTGAGACTCAAACAGACCATAGGGGATTGTAAGCTGTGTAAGGTACTTTAATAGGACTAAACTCAGGTTATGTAAAAGAACAGTAAGTGCTCCTGACTGCTGAGCCATCTCTTCAGCCCCCATTTCTAAATTTCTCATTTTGCTAATATATTCTCATGAAATACATGAAACGATAATCATGAAAAATCATAAACCATAGTAAGGCATCTCTTTCATATCACTAACAGCAAATTTACAAGCCTACTGGCATTGCTAGTAGGCCATACTCTGCCTTCCTTCTCATCTGTACCAAGGTAACAAGAAAAGACACAATCATTCTGAGTTCCTTCTGCATTCAAGACATTACCTCTCTCTCCCCTCCATAATTGACATTTATATTTTTTAAACCTCTCCTATCTACATTTAGATCAGTTCAAGTTTCTTTTATCTAAAACAAATCAAAGTAAAGTATTTACTTGGCCCAAATTCTATGCTGCCTTACCTAGCAAAACATTGTGTGATATCTGTATTTACTAACCCATTCCATTAAAGACCTATGTTATAATAATTTTACACTGTAAATTTGATAGTATATCTATACTGCTGTACTTTGACTAACAATAAATAATCTAAAGTATAATTTTTATATACCTCCTCCAAGAGATCTATGTCAAATGTGTGGTCCTACCTACATCTGTATCTCTACATATTATGTGTGATGGGCTCACACTTCGAGAGGTTTGCTATCTTGGCAAAAGTCCCAGAGTAATGAAAATTGGATTCCAGTTTTAGCACTGAGTTTTCCACTGCATTACCTCAATCATTGGCAAGATAGACTTGCTCTAGCTGGACAGTTAATCTTCAGGGTAGACGTTAATAAATATGTTTCTTCAGTAAACAACTATAGCAAAATAGACATAATTATCTGAAAAATCATTTTCAAACTGGCTCCCCTATTCAAATTTGGTTAGTTGAAATAGGTTCTTGCTTTGGTTTTGTATATAAATTTAAAATTACATTAGTTTATCTTCCCATAGTAAAAGATGAAATTAGTTAATATTTTATCATTACTCTAAGGACTTAGATGTTAAACAACATATATGGGTCTCATAAGATAATTTAAAAATTTACTTAGAATCCAACTTTTGTTACTGTGTTAAAAGTAGCAATTATCAGCCGGGCGGTGGTGGTGCACGCCTTTAATCCCAGCACTTGGGAGGCAGAGGCAGGCGGATCTTTGTGAGTTCGAGGCCAGCCTGGTCTACAAAGTGAGTCCAGGACAGCCAGGGCTACACAGAGAAACCCTGTCTCGAAAAACCAAAAAAAAAAAAAAAAGTAGCAATTATCTAATTCCTATATTTTGACTTTGAAATTTTTAAATAATTTCTTCAAATACATTGTTGATTCTAACAGCCTCTTTCTGTTTTTATTTGGCTTTGAGGCAGTGTGCTATGAAGCCTAGGCTGGTCTCAAATTTTCCTTGTAGCTAAGAATGACTTCAAACCATGGCTCCTCCTACCTCCGTCCCAAAGTGCTAGAATTACAGTTATGTTCTAACATGTCCAGTTTGATTCTCACAGCCTCCCAAGTTTTAATAATTAGAATTTACATCAGTAAACAGTACTGAGGATCACTTGGAGGACTTTTACAACCCAGTGCCCTGGGTTTCTATCCTAGAGGTTTTAGTGCAGAAGGTAAGTGCAATGTGAGGTTAGACATTTGCAAGAAGCTCCCTGGTGATAGGGAGTGGCTGGGGAGCCACACTGAATGACACTGCAAGAGAGCTCCTGTCTAACATTCTCTGAATGTGTGTCTCTCATTTTCCCACTGCCATTGACTTAACATCTGAGGAGCAAGTATCTTGGGAGACTTGTATCTCCCCCTCCATACTCTGATGTGAAAGCATCTTTCAGATTTCATAGATCCAGCTCTTAGGAAAGACACAGTTCGTCTCCTATAAAACAGATGAGAAAAAAGGTCCCTCTTTAGGCAAAGCAGTTTGCTTAAGCAAAAATGTAACAGACTTTCTGAGAACTAAGTAAAAAAAGTAAAGGTATTCAGAAATGTAAATAGTTGGAATGTTGCCCTTTTTGAACTTTTATACCATGATGCCAATTGGTAGAAAACAAATATTTATTTCTAAACCTTGAAGCTATGACTTCAAGCTCATTTTCAACAGTTTCAGGTTGTATACACATGTCAAAATTTCCTGAAGTATCACAACCCTCTTAACTTGCTGGACAGTCACTGGCATCATTTATTTACCTTTCAAAGAAAACTGGGTCAGTTTGATAAAATTATAGAGTGACTTGTTTTCAAGAACAGAACTTTAAGGTATCTTCACTTCTGATGTACCTCCCTCAGATATGAAAAAAACACAAGTAATTAGAAATAAGACCTTTTTGAAATCAATAGTAGAGTGATTAGGGTGATATTGTTTATGACTTATTGCAATCCTAGAGACTGATGAGGGTTTTTATTTCTCAGCCTCATAGAGGAGGTTTCTGAAGGTAATGTGCATCTTAATTCTCTAAGGGAGAAGACTGCATTGACAAATCTATAAGCCTTCCAACAACTTTGCACTGCTATGTAGTTAATTCTTCCTGAACTAATGCCCCCTGCTTCGATTGTTCTTGTATTTATTTCCCTGAGTGTACTTTGTCATTCACTTGTTCACTCATCATCCATCCATTCATTCATTGCTGAGTATTGCTACAGAATATACAGGTCCATAAAACCTGCAAACCCCCCTGTTTTGATGATATTCCTATTCTAGGGTAAGGAGACCCAATTAAGCAAATGACACAGTATGTCAAAGGTAACATCCTTCTTTACAAAAGATGAGAAGGCAGGAAGGAGGGGTGAAGTCAGAAATATGGAGGCCAACAATGTTAGAGAGATCAGGGAATGAGGGACAACATTGTATTCAACTTCTCCAAGAGGGAAGGGCATACAATGTGCAGGCCTTAGGAAGGCAGCACCTCTGCTACCACCCAGAAGCAATTGCAGTGCAACTGGAACAGACAGGGGAAGAGAAGAAAAGAAATGAAGTGGAAACAGTAACAGAAGCCAACTCCTGGAGGCAAGGACTTTCTCACAAAGCAAGAAGGAGCCACTGAAATACCTTAGGAGTGCTATGTTCTCATGTAGGTTTACAGGGATCCTTCGGTACCTGCACAGAGGATAAATTGAGACATACGGTTTACATGAGGAGAGCCTGCTCAGGAGTCCTTTACTCTGCCCTGCATGAGAGATAGTGGTGAGTAGTTCCTGAGGGAATGGATGAGTTCGGACTGATTTTGGAGGAGATCCAGCAGCCATGGCCATCTAAAGGGAACAAATGGGAGGGCTACAAGACAGCTTCAAAGCCAGATGTTAAGAGGAAAACAAAAGGGTTTTAATGAGTAGGTGTTTTTCCAGCAGCACTTAGAACTAGCCATAAAGGAATATCTAAAAATTATGCACTAGTCTTTAAAACCTACCAATAAAGAATAACCTTTGTTTTTCTCTTACCTTTTCCTGGTTCCTTTTGGTTTTATAGTTTGAGCAGTTAGAGCCATACATATTTTTTTAATTAAACACACTAGGTGGGGCAAAATGTCTGCATCAAGTTCTGACATGGACAAACACTCAGTAATATTTTAAAAGAAGACACAGCCACACTGGTGCCTATGACCAAGAGGTGCCTCTAAGGTAAAGGCATTTGGCCACAGTTGTGCAGGTTAGCATTAACTGTGTGAATTTATCAGTCCCAGTTACTTTTCCAACATTTCACACAAGCACAGATCCTAGACATCAGCCTAACCAGTCACTCAAATGGTTGATGAGGAAAGAAAACCAACAAGAAGACTCCATGTATGCAGTCCACGAGTGCTTGTTTGAATAGAAGATGTCCCTCATAGGCTCATTTGTTTGAGTGCTCTCTGCAGATGGTGGGACTGTGTGGGAGGCTATGAGGCCTGGCTTATGGAGGTTAAGCCATCAACAGAGGTCCATTATGAGACATATTAGCTCCTCTTTGCTTTCTGATCCATCCAGATGTGAACATGCTGTACTTCCATAGCTGCCACCACCATGGACCAAACCACCCCATTGCCATGCCTTCCCAAAAAGGCCACAAGAAATCGTCCCTTCAAGTTTTCCTATCAGACATTTGGTTACAGCAGGGAGAAGAGCAAAATACCATAAAAATGAAAGCACTAAGATTTCAGATTATTAATCGCATTAAATGTCAAATGGCCACACACACACACACACACAGACACACAGACACACACATGCACAAACACACAGACACACACAGGCACACACACATATACACACATGCACACACACAGACACATATGTATCTTTTCTCCTGGAGTAACAAAAGAGTGAATAGGTTGGTCCCATTTATGAATTTTTAGAGTTATAATTTGTTAGGGATTTATTTCTGAGAACTTCGGTTTTTCTCTTCTTTTTTTTTTTTTTTAAGAATTGAGACAAGCCCTGTTTCTTATTTTGAAATATCTAAAAATGTGTCATTTTGCTTTTATTTTTAGAAAATAGTCTTAACAAAAAAGAAAAGAAAAATCTTTTCCACATGGTGATCTCTTTTCAGGACACAACATTTGCTGAGCACCCTGTGGGCCAGCCTGGGAGTGACACTGCTGTAGGGCTACCGTCTTCTGCAGTTGCTTTCTGAGCCAAGGGGTAAGCAGCTGTGCAGACAGTAAGACAAGTGTTCAGAGGGAAACATTTCTTCCAATACATTCTTCTTAGTTACCGCACCCAACTTTGAAATTAAAATACACAGTCTGTCCAATCTAACACATAAGCTCAAATATCCATTCCCTTGGATTTTAAAGACAAGTGATATAAATAGTCTCTTTCTGATACAATAGAAAGTGCAGTCTCTTTCTTCCATGAAGTCTAAGAAATCCTTTACAATTTCAAATCCTTCCTGTCTCTCTCTCTCCCTCTCTGTGTCTCTTTATCTCTATCTCTCTGTCATACTTTAAAATTTCCATTAGTTATAGAGTGATGCACTCACTCCATGCTCTCCTATTATTTTAAATCTTAGTATGAAACCTGCAGCAAGCTGGGTTGCCTTGTTCTGTGTAATTGTACTACTCAAGTTCCAGAAGCCTTCTCAGACCTCCACTCCATCTTTGACCTCTTCTGGTGGCCTCCCCACTGTCTACATGGGGCTACATGGTGCTCTCTTTCTCCCATCACTCCACTCTCACTATAGGGGTCGCCAAGTTTGCACATGGCTGCCATGAGTATGTTAGCTTTTTCCCTTGTGGGACCTGAAACTTGCTCTGTGATCTATGAACTCTTTGTCATTGGGGAACTTCTCATTCAAATGTCATCTTTGACAGAAAAGTCCAATACATCAGACATGAAAGCAGGGTGCCTGGCAGGTTCCCAACACCAAGGCAGATTCAAAGCCCTTACATCCAGGCTTCAGGACTCCTGGGTTACTGTTTGAAATTCTCTGGCTTTTTTAAAACATAAGAAGAGAAGTTGCCAAGTTTATGCTACAAATGAATAAAATGTTGAACCTGAAATCATGCTCCAGAAATAGGCAACAAAGATAGAAAATGTAAAAATGATAAACCATCAACATCAGAAACAGAGAATACCAAACTCTTAAACATGCACATTATTAAGAAATTTCTTTGTTTTTTTTGTACAAAGTATGACTTCCATTTTGATGTATATGTCAGAAATACACACAGCTGTTAAAGATATGGTAGCTCAATAACAATCTCTTTCATATTTGCATTATATGTAGGATTTTTTGTTTTGTTTTGTTTTTTGAAACAGGATTTCTCTGTGTAGCCCTGGCTGTCCTGTACTCACTTTGTAAACCAGGATGGCCTTGAACTCACAGAAATCTGTCTGCCTCTGCCTCCCAAGTGCTGGGATTAAAGGCGTTCGCCACCACTCCCAGAAATTACAGACAGCTGTGAACTGCTATGTGGATGCTGGGATTTGAACCTGGGTCCTCTGGAAGAACAGACAGTGCTCTTAACCACTGAGCCATCTCTCCAGCCCTCTATATGTAGCATTTTATAGTTAAAACATTTGGAATTTATTTCATGAATGAGAATAGGTGCAAAATTGTCACATCCACAAATGCATGAATCATTAGTGTTTCTTCAGGTAGTCACAACCCAAAGTCTTCTCATATAAAAACTTCACAAACTCATGGAGTGGAGCCTTGGAACCATATGCTGGGAAAAGAGTTGAAAAGAGAAGAAAAAGCCAACTTCCCTTCTAGTAGAGGCAGCAAAAGCTTCCTTGGTGATAAAGAACAAACTCTTCCAAGGGAAGAGACTTTGATTATTTGTGACTACCCCTCACTCATGCACTCACACCTAACTCCTGTCTGGCCAACATTTGGTGTCATGTGCACATATGAAAATAGCCTTGTCTGTCAACTTTGTGAATGTTGGCACTCTACTCTGCTATTAACTCTATGCTCTTAAGGACCATGTACAATTTGCATTCCAGGAATTCTCACTGAATGCTTTCTTATGATAAGGCAAGCTTTTTTGTTTTTATTTTTTTGAAGACAGTGCATGCTTTTATGTGGAGGGAAATCCTCCAAAGGGGCAGGGGGCAGGGTTTGGCAGACTTTGTAAGAATCAGAGCTTGCCATCTGTTTACACACCTGGGTAGTTATAGGGCAGAAAAGCAAGGGGCAGGACTGATAATCTAATGACACTGTAACGCTAGAGTGAATGTAGGCATGAAACACTTAGCCTCCAGTCCAGGACACAAGGAATATGTGGAAAACAATAATGAAGCATCTACTTATGGGGTGTGTAGTTTCTCAGATGTCAAACTACCCAGTTCTTCACTTGGTTATCCTATGTCCTATCAATAGCCACATAGAGAAGAGTACAAGGGAACAAGCCAATGATCGCTATGACAAAACAGATACAAGGAACAATTGCACGACATGTTTCCTCCTTGATGTCTATTTGGGACGATGCTTATTTGTGACACATTATGCCAGCATCTCATTTTTAACACTTCACCATTTCCTAGTTCCTCATCAGTCCTGCCTGTAAATGCACTTCTGGCAATGAAAAGGGAGCTGTTGCATGAAAATCACAGTACTAAAAAAAAAAAAAAAAAAAAAAAAATACCGATAATGTTAAGAATGGAGAACTACTCAAGAAACAATCAGGGATAGGAAGAATGCTACTGAGTGGCTGGTCATCAGAATCTTGGAATAAAAACAAGAGAAATTAAAACTTTCAGAAAAAGTTCTGCCTGGTGGTTGGTGTGTCATGACATTAACCTAAATAGGCAAGAACCATAATATGAGATGGGGAATAACTTCAAACTACGCCACTTGGCTTCATGTGTTTATCTCCTCTTTCAGGAAAAAGAAAATTCCTTTGCTAATACATGGCCGAACAAACGCATTCTGATGGAATAGTTAATCCTGTGCTGGCTGTGGTTGCCAAGTGGCCTAAAAATCCGTGGTGAATTAGCATAAAGTAAGATACAGCAGCTGCTGTAAAATCTTTGTTTAAATGCTACACATGGCCACTGCAATCTTTTTGACGGAAATAATGTTAAGACTCAGTTTGTCCTAATAGATGTTTACGTTCAGGAAAGATAAAGCAGGAAAACCGTCTTGTGCTGTTTCCCTTTTGCTCTGGCCTCCCATAACAACTAAAAATTCTGTCTCCCTTGAGACCAGGAAGTTATTCACAAGTTCGCATATTTCCCTTGAGTTCAGATAGCTGAATGTCTGTGAGGGCTCTATTACTCTGACTCATATTTGGCTGGATGACTCAATACTGGGGATTTGAGTCACCAACTTAAGAGTCTGTATTTGAAACATTAAACAGAAGGTTTTTGAAAAGAAATGGCACATTGCATGTTTGGAGGCTGGGCTGTTAATGAGATAGAACACTGAACTGAGAGGAGACAGAAATGATTTCCCCACAGTCTACCATTGGATGATGTGGTTATGTTCCATGTGAGACATTCGGCACAATCCCCACAACAACTGGTGGCATATCACTTAATTTCACAATGTTTGCCTGAAAAAGAAATGTTCTATTCATGAGTTCCAATCATAATTAAATTTTTATTGTGTTTTAAATTGCCAAAACGGAAAATCATTTAACCACTCAACCCCACCACACACACACACACACACACACACCATAAACAAGTGCTTTGATTCTTGAAAGTTGTTTAAAATGCTGATAGAAAAGAAAAGGAGAGAGTGCTGTAACCTAGGTGTGGGCTTTGGCCTAAAACAAAGGAAAGAGGGACTACTATCATAATTACAGAGGTCAAAGGTTCAAAAGAAGTTTTTTCAATATGGAAACACAAACTAGTGGGCAATCAGTGATTAAATAAACAGGGGAAGGGAATCTGAACCACAAAAATGAAGCCTGTTTGAAATTTTAGTTAACCTTGAAAATGCAAGCCACTGTCATCTTCTCCAATCCTCTCTATCTTAACTCTGCTATGTACTCTGCTGTATACAAAAATAACACCTACAACTGAAATACGCAAGTTCACACCCACAGAGAAAAGTAGCCAATCCATGATGTGGGGCCCTGCATCAAGGCATGGAGGCTGAGGACATTTTTTTTTTAAATCATTATCCTGTGTCTGTTTAAGGGAACATATTAAAAATAAATAAAATAATATTCCTACATGTCGATAAATATGAAACCATATGCAATCATTAGTTATAAAATTGATGACATGCTGTATTGCTACAATGCACATAGTTTTTGAACACTGATTTTTGCTTTTATAGCCCGTTTTATAAAGTAATGCTTTAAGCATAAAAGCACTCAACACAGCGGTGGTCCTGTTGTGGGAATCTTCCTGGACAAGCTCTCTGACACTCATGAGAGAATAGAGAGAATGCCACTGGTGGACTGAAGCAAGGACAGTTCCTGAAAGGCTTCATTGACAGGTACAGTTTGTATTTCCATTTTGTACCATTTTATAATATAAAACCACATGGTGAGGAGGTACAAGCAAGCAAGATTTTACAGAAACCGACCTGGAAGTCAGCAAGTTGTTAAGGGCAATGATCCCTTATTTCAGCTATTTCTCTAGGTCATTCTTGAGGTGGAGAGTGAAGTCACGCTTGTCAAACAGGCAGCCCAAGCAGTGCTTTAAAAAAAAATCACTAAATAAATCAATATCTCATAATTGGTCTTAGAAACTTTATTCTACTTCAGTGTCTTCCTCTCAGTCCTTCCTCTCACTCTCACTCTCCCTCGATCCCATCTTTTTTTTATTTTTCCCCCATAGTACATTTGGGAAGAGGGACTCAGAGGAAGAGGCTCTAGGTAGTAGCAACAGCTGGAAGGCATCTCTAATTAGATTCCAGGCAATCTCTGGCTGCGTTTATAATTTTCCATATGCTGGTTTACAGTTTCTTTTCAAATGGTTCCCAAAACAACCAGCAAATTTACAAAGATTGGCTGCACTTGTATACGTCATTCAGTATGAAGTTGTTTTGCTTTGGTACCTAAGCTTGGAATATAAAATGGTAATTGCTAAGTCTTAACCTGGGAGATATTATCCAAACAAGATGTCAGGTCCGTGTTGTGACTCAATGTGTTACTTATTCATAAAAGTTTTAAGATTGCCATTACATCATAAAACTAAGATAGGTACTTAAATCGTACAGAAGAAATTCTATCTTGCTTTTAAGGGTTTTTTTCCCCCTCACGTCAGTAATTTATAATTTTTTTGCAATTTAATGTTCTGTCTTTAAAAATAATCAAAAATTATTTTTAAAAAGTAAGTTATTGCATTTAGTATGTAAAGGTCCTGTCCAATATGAAAGTACATTTGTTTACTGGAATATATGTTTGTGAAGAGTAGAGAGGACTCGGAGTACATGTCCTTAGATGTTCCACCATCCAAAGATTGATTTAAGAGGCTTCAGTGAAACAGAACAATTTGAAAGAACAATTTTTGTTCTCAAATATGTGATCATGCGGGTGATTTTTTCTATTTTATCACTTACTAAATATTACTGTGATTTTGCTTTGCACATAACGAATTTTTGCTTTCTGTCTACTCATCTCAGAAAAGGTCTTTAAATTTTGACTTAAAAGAAAAAATGGTGCTTAAAAATTCAAATCAAAATATTTAAGTTAAATTATAGCAATAGCTTTTCCAAAGCAAACTGTAGAAGAACCATTGCTGTCCCAAGGTATCAGATGCCAGGTGGAAGACTCTGCTGCTATTACTTTTAAATAATGTATTGTCCCAAGGTCCCCCACCCAAACCTAGAATTACTGAAAGCATTTCGTGCTGTGAGTGCCCAAATCATTAAACGTATATTTTAATTCATCAAAGTATGTTTTGTCACCTTTTTAAACATGAAAAGTAGTGGATCTCATCATGAGATCTACATACATATGTGTCATATAATTTTTTCTCATTCATTCCCCTTCAGAAACTATTTTTATCCAAGGCCCCTTCCTTTTCTCCTAGTTAGTCCGAACATCTGCTTTCATATTACATTGTATTCCTTAAAATCTCTTACTTCTCTATCATGATCTCCTTTCCAGTCTTGTGAACTACATATACATGTAATACACACACACACACACACACACACACACCATTTTAAGTTTAGGTTAATGTGAGAGAGAGAAAAAAGGCAATATTATGAGTTCAGTTAATTTTTTTGCTTAACCTGGTGATTTTTAGCTGCATTCATTTCCCTCCCAGTGTCATGGTTTTGTTTTT
Source organism: Lophiomys imhausi (assembly GCA_907164525.1). NCBI lineage: Eukaryota > Metazoa > Chordata > Mammalia > Rodentia > Muridae > Lophiomys > Lophiomys imhausi. The sequence continues at coordinate 46,740 of CAJQZJ010028132.1, read as the reverse complement.
GTTGTTGTTGTTGTTATGGCTCCATAACATTCCATTGTGTACAAATGTCACATGTCCATATCCATTCTTGAGGGACAGCTAGGCTAATTCCATAACTTCCTATTGTTACATGTGTCGTAGTAAACACAGGTATGCAAGTATCTCTGTGGTGTGCTGACTTAGAATCCTTCAGGAATATTCCCAAAAGGACTATTAATGGATTGTATTTCTTTTTTGGGGGGGTGGGGGAAGAACTCTACAATGATTTCCATAGTGACTGTAGCAGTTTATAGCTACATCAGAAGTAATTATGGGTTCCCCTCTCCCCACATCCTTCCTAGCATTTGTATTGAAGTGTTTCTTGATGACAATTTTCTGAACTAAGTTAGATGAAATTTCAAAGTAATTTTCATTTTCGTTCACCTGATGACTTAGGATATTGAATATTTTTCAACTTACTTGCCTTTGTATTTCTTCTTTTAATCTCATCAGCTCGTTTATTGATAGGATGATGGGAGTTGGTGCCAAATATTGTCAGCTCTTTATGTATCCTGGATAATAATCCACATTTGATGTACAGTTTAACAAGATTTCTTTCCACACTGCAGTTTCCCTCTTCACTCTGATGATTGCTCCCTTTGCTGGGCAGGTGTTTTGCAATTCCATGTAATTCCAGATGGCACCTCTCGAGATTCTTTCCTGCTCTACCAGAGGCCTGTTCAGAAAAATTAACTATGTCTGTATCGTAAAGTGGTTTCCCTATGGTTTCCTTAGGCAGTGTACAATTAACAGTTTTCACATTAAGGTCTTTGCCTTTTAAAAATTTATTTTTATGCAGGTTGAAAGATAAAATTCTAGTTTCATTCTATACTTGGAAACCCAGTTGAGCTGCAAATGACCCAACATCAGTTTTGTAAAGAGCAAAATAAAACAAAACTAAACTAAAAACAAAAGCAGGGAGTCTTTTCTCTAATATGTGGTTTTTGGTACCTCTGTCAAAAATTAGGTGGCTGGAACTGCAGGGGTTTTTCTATGATTTAGCGTTTATCTCAACTCCCTTTGTCCAATGTGATTTCCTTGCAAGTGTAGGCTGACTTGGGCTACAACAAATCATCTCAAAACAAAATGGGAGTGTTCATGAACTTAGTTAAATGTAGTAATTTTACCATTAATAAAACATGAAAATTAAAGAGAAAAAAAAGCATACAGTGAAGTCAGAATAAGACCATATATACAGGAGCAGGAGGCAGAAGATACAAGCAAGCAAAACAAGAAAAAGAAACTAAAGAAAAGGTATATTGCCCCCAAATGTGGGAAATGCATTAATAAAACTGAGATGAATGTGTTAAAAGGAACAAATAAAAACATTTAAAAATTTAAAATATAACATCATCACACTGCATTGTTTACAAGTGTACTTTCTATACAAGTAAAGTATAACCAGATTGTCTTTTTAATTTAAAATAAGAAGTAAAAATATTTGCTAATTGTACAGTTTAAGAAACAATACAAGCCGGGCGGTGGTGGCGCACGCCTTTAATCCCAGCACTTGGGAGGCAGAGGCAGGCGGATCTTTGCGAGTTTGAGGCCAGCCTGGTCTACAAAGTGAGTCCAGGACAGCCAAGGATACACAGAGAAACCCTGTCTCGAAAAACCAAAAAAAAAAAAAAGAAACAATACAAATTAAACCGGGAATCTATGTGGATTTGGTGAAGTATTCCAGCAGCTTCTTTCTGATTTCTCAAGTCAGATACTGCCATGTCTACACATGGGGCAGGGGGTGGGGGAACAGAT
>CAJQZJ010028132.1:20486-44957 GCA_907164525.1 Lophiomys imhausi | reverse complement strand
CAGATACTGCCATGTCTACACATGGGGCAGGGGGTGGGGGAACAGATGAACACTGAGGTCTTGTCTTTCCCACAGTTTGCACTGCTGTTGAGTCTGTGTTGAGAAGTTACTGCTGTCTTCCAGAGCTGTTTCCACAGTAAGAGTTTGTGTCTCTTGTGTACCAAGACCTCTGTGTGCCACACTTAGCTATGTACTCTGAGGGCTGGTCAGGTTCTCCCACCCTTCTGAAGAGTCCCTGGATGGAACCCTATTCCTAATGTGCACCTAAAGGATGTTTCCCGAGTGCACTGATAGTATAGGTGGTAAACCATGGGGTAGAGACAGAAAAAAACAAAGACAACTTAGCCCTCAAGATTTCTTGAGCATTAGTCACCCCTCTGGAGGGATGCCACTTTGGTGTCACAGACATTTCCGAACTCTTGGGGTCTATAGCAGTGAAGGACTCATAGGTAGCTCCAGAATACAAGACATCCATTGGCTTCAAGTTTAGAGCCATTGAATTTAGTGTGTAAACTCTGCTGATAAGAGCAGTTTCTAGCTACAGAAGACACAACTATCTCTGTTAATGCACTTTCTAGCTTGAGCCCAACTCCTGCCTTGTGCATTCTTTGGCTTAGCAATACCTGGCCCTCTTGTTCTCAAAAGCTGTCTTTGCATCTTTCCTCACCTGCGGGTTGTGGCAGGCCGAACAGGCCAAATGGAGGAACTATAATGTCAGGCTTCTGGGTAGCTCAGATGTTAACAAGTTGGTTCAACAATGAAGATGGTGTTGGGTCATCCTCCAAGTCATTTATCCTGATAGAATGGGATTTATCTTGGCCTCTGATGCACACGCTGGAAGAGTCACTATTTCTTCAATACCAGTAGTGGGATGTGAAGCTGTTGAGGCCCTCGGGTACGACTGCTCTGGTTTCGTCCACCTTATCTTTGGAAGCAGCCTCTACTTCTGCTCTCCCCACCAGCTAACTGTGTGGTGGAGGCTTACTTAACTTTACCTTGTAAATGTGTGACTCATTCCTTAGGCCCTGCACTCCTGTTCTTTAATTTTTGATGCTGTTTCACTACTGGTTTATGCATGTTCAAAACCTCAGTGTGAAATTTAGAGTGAATCGCTATAGTTGCACAAAAAGAAATTAGCAGTATCTCATGACATTATCTCATCTCTTAACTTGTAAACTGAATACAGTGGGACAGAATACATACAATTCAACAATCCAGGGTACATCCACCTAAGACAGGGGGATTTGAGATGGATTGCAACTGAATCTTAGGTCATTGTCAGTTAAATTCTGATACTTGGCTTTTAGACACTGTAAAATGGTAGGTTTATATGTAGACTTATACACTGATAAAATATATCGTGTTTCATAGCAGCAGTAAATACTATGAAGAAAATAAAGCAACTTAAGGAAAAAGAGGGATTGCTTTTTTCCAAAAGGCACCTATGAAGAGGAGACATTTGAGATGAAGCAAAGTGGAAGAGTTAGGCTGGAATTGTTTTTGGACTCCAGGAACAAAAATCTTGGAATTGTACCCTTTGTTTCTATTAAAATTACAAATTCGGCATTTTGCAGTGCTAAAAACCACACTCTTAATTTTCTTAGATCTTCTCAGACTATTTTCTGTTTCAACTAAATGTGTTCACATTTTGCTCCAATAGAGAGTGAATGCACTTTCTTTTAATTTGAAAGACTTCTGCTCAACTTTTCTTGATATTTTCATGGTTAGAATGGTTACAAGCATTAATGCACAACAGTGTGAGTTCAAGCATGCTTGACATGGAAACATATCATATAACATGTGGAAAATACTTTCTACAGCCGTGAGTATCTGAGTTTTCTCACCTCAGCGCATCCCTTGTCTTTAGTCTAAAACCCTCTTGCACTGAAACATCCAGGCTGAGGTGCCTACAGGAGGTGTGCTTTGGGCATTTTTCTTCACAGGGCACATTTCCATCAGAATTTTTCACAGTGAACCATTGCGTTGTCCGTGATTCAATTGCCCATTTGTGTAGAGCAGGAGACCATAACCATCAAGATACCCTTGTGTTTAAGCAGGGTAGGGGGTGAGGAGATGGCATCCATTTTTTTTTGCCCTCTGGTTTCAGTCTACCCAGACTTCAAACCTCAGCACATGGAGAGGGGATAATTTATTTTATTTTATTTTTAGTTTGAGGTTTTCTCTCTTTCTTTCCATTCCAATTCCTATCCCCCTCCCTCCTCTCTTCCCAGTCCCACCCTTCCACCTACCCCCCACACCCTCCCTCCCCCCACTGAGCACCAACCCACCCTGGTACACTAAGTTGCATCAGGACTAAGTGCCTCCTCCTCCATCCAGGCAAGACAAGACAGCTCTCCCAGGAACATGAGCTCCTGGGGGTAGCAACATCATCCAAGTCTGGAATAGACACCATTCCAATTGTTAGAGGATCCACTTGAGGACCAAGCAGCCTGTCAACCTCATATGAGTAATGGGCCTAGAGACAGGCGGGAGGGGATAATTTTGATACAATACAGGTGTTTACATAGGTTTTCATGTCATTTTCAAGTGTTCATTTCTTTTATAATATCAATGGGTCCAAAGGAACTGTTAGAACATAACTCCTAATGAGAGAGGAAACAGCAGTGTTTCCTGAAAAATTCATTAAAATCTGAATCTGATTGTCCTGCAACGTAGACTGTGCCTAAACGTTTTTGAAAAGCCAGTGTAATGTGCAGAAATAAGGGCAGATTTAGAATCCCAAAAGCTCATGTGGAGTTGTAAGGTGTGCTTTAAAACTGTGGTTTTATAAGATACAAGCCACTAAATTTCTGCACTTCCCTAAGGCTCAGGTACCTGAGCTATAAATGAGGATTGTAACCATTACAGAAGTTAAACAAAGCAATAGTAGACTGGAAAACATTGCAGATCTCAGTCACTATAATTTGCATGGTATTTTATTGAGCTCTACCCACAAGAACATGGAGCTTCTTTTACAAGAAGAGCCACAGCCTAGGCTTTGCAAGATCAACTGACACCCGTGTTTCCACTGATTTTTCCAAATCCTTTTCTTTATTTAATTATAGAGTCCCTGAGATGACCTTACGGGGCTAACCATATAGAGGTTAGTGTATTGTGTTAGGCGTATATCTCTGTAAAAACCAGGCTGCTTATTAATTTTGAGAGATTTTGCTTACAATTTGTAGAGGGAAGGCAAGTGTACTGTATCTCCTGGCTTGGTAAAGGCCGGTGTCATCCTGGGTTTATACAGTGCCTCTCTTCTAGCGGAACCCTACGTGGCTTCAGTAGACTCCTGACCAATGTCTGCTTTTCCAGCCCCACCTTTCTTTCATCCCCTACCTATGTAAAAATACCTTGGTCTCCTTTTCCTCAGATTTTCTAAATAATGAATTGTATCCATCTGGGACAGGCTCTCAGACTCATGCTCACATATGCTAAAGATACAGACAAGAAATTGAAAGAGGAGAGAAACGAGCAGGGCTCCATTTATAGGAGGGAATAGGAGACTAAAACAACACAAGACAAGCAAAGTCCACAGAGAACAGCAGCCGGAGGAAATCTGCTGCACTAGAACAAATCCCACATCATTTCCAAGAGGTTCCATGACCCCTAGAATGTAGGTGTGGGGTGTCCATGGACATTTTAAAAACAGACCCACTTTTGGAAGTTGCACATTGCTTCATTGTTTTCTGGTATGAGTGGGGACCAGTTTCCTGCCGCTGTGAGATAAATTTCCATTTATTGTGATTGTACATCAAAACATGCCCATAAGAACAGCAGGAATCTTCATCTTTGGAATAATTTGTGCAGTGAAAGATAAGAAAGATTGTGTTTGTATTTCTTTTGTATCCTTAAACCTTAAATGAAATAAAGGGAAAATCGTTTGACATCTCGATTTTTTTTTTTTTTTTTTGGTTTTTCGAGACAAGGTTTCTCTGTGTAGCCCTGGCTGTGCTGGACTCACTTTGTAGACCAGGCTGGCCTTGAACTCGCAAAGATCCGCCTGCCTCTGCCTCCCAAGTGCTGGGATTAAAGGCGTGCGCCACCACCGCCCGGCTGGGGCCAATTTTTAAAGGAAGCATATTGTTTACTTTCTTGGTATTCATGATGAAGTTTAAAATTTCACAAGATTGAAAATATAAGTAAGTAATGTGAATTGTGAACCTATAGTCCATTCATATGAAGCATTTCTCCTTAATATTTCTTGAAAATTAGGAAGTTTGGAAGGGATAAGAGAGAAAGCTATTATGGAAGCTTTATCTGTTAATTTTAAGGAAGATTTGAATGAGTTGAAGGAATATTTTATTTATATGTGATAGGGAGGTAGACCCAAGGGAGGTCATTGTTAATAGCTTTTATGTATTTATATATGTACCAAAGTCATTCAAATATTTAAAAATGTTACTCATTATAGGAAACCAGAAGTTCCTTCAGAAAATTCCAAATATACAAATATATTTTGTGCTATTACATTTTGCTGAGAAAGATCTGAGAAACCCAGAACAGTAAAACTATAAAAAAAAAATGCACTATAAAACTGTGCTTGCTATAGTCTCTTATAGCTCTTTCTAGAGTACTTCCAGTATGCTTAGAAACACTTTCATTTGAGTTTCAGGCCTTCTCAAACAATGTCATTTTAATTCATACCATGCACCTTCAACACCAGTGACCTTATCACTTCGTATGTTAACATTTTGAATCATCCTTATTTTTCAGAATATTTGGTCTTTCTCATTTTAGTCAGTTCTTTAGAAGTTCGTTTATTAACCTTTCACTGATCATTTTAACCTGAAATGTATTCATCCATTCACCTAGTTTTCAATATGTACAAATTAAATGAGTTTCTAGCCCTCAAACCATGCCCACCCTTAACTATTTAATAAATTTTCACTAAGTTGGTCTAGGATCATACTTATGTACCCAATAGTTGAGGAAAATAGTGGATATCTTTTCTGATATTAAAAGTGTTACTGAGATGTTTATTGAACTTATTTTGTATTAAACACACACAATTAAACTAGTGATCTATTATATTTATAAAACATATGTTTCCCTCAAGACTTTAAAGAAGACCAAATATATAGATACTTTTGTCTGCATCATTGTCAAGTATACAAGGAGCTTAAAACTGTGAGGGATTTATGAAGCCTTAGTTAACTGAGAAAGCAGACCACCTCTCTACAGAGACTAACAGGGAGGTCAGGGTCTCGGGAGCAGATTGTCATCAGACCCTCCCCCACCACCGGACACACACCCCCACCCAGCTCCCTGACACCACCATCTTTCTTCCCAATCATTCTCATTACTAAAGCAGCCTGCAGTCTTTTAACATAGTCTGTACTCTACAACTCAGCTGTCTTCTGCTCCTATATATATATAGACAGCTCTGCTGTCTGAATTCCTAACACCCCATTTCTTAGTTTCCTACTAATGAAATAGGCATGATATTTGTTTACAAGTTTGTGCCAAACATGGGAGATAGTTTGGTTCTCTAGTAGACTTGTGGTAGTTAGTCAATATATTGAGGCTATTAGTGCTCATCTTAGCTTTGAATGCACACTCCTACTTCAACCATCTCACCAAGGCTTCTGTTGTCAAAGCTACTGTCTGACATCTATCCTAGACTTAGTAGAAATGTTCTGACATTGCCTTGTGATTGGTTGAGTGCTTACTAGCTGGCTTGGACGCGATGGGTCATGTGATTCTTTTCTAAACTCAATAAGCTTGAGTTGAGATTAGCCTCTCCTGTAAAGAGCTGGGAACTGGCTTTCACTACCCAAATGGTCCAATTGGTCCTTTTGACTAGATCTCTTCTTGGTACATATTTCTTAACCCTCTGTTGCCCTCTAGTGACCACTTTCAGCACTACCGCACCCATGGCTTGTCCTGCCACAGAAACCCTTGGTTATCTTAAAGGGGCTGTAAGAGCTGTTAGCTGAATTAAGAAGCAGAGTGGATTAAACTACATGCTGCATTTTAAACATAGATCCATGTCTGACGTTATTAAGAGAAGGCACTGAAGACTCATGACAATGAAGGATATCATAGCACTGAAGGTGTGAAATGTGCCAATGTAAAAAAGAGAAACAGTCTAAATACTACAGAAGAGATTGGCAAACACAGGTGCCATGATTAAACATCATCCTTGTTAGCCAATTGGTTGCATGGAAGACATCACTACAGGCATTAGTGATCACTAAAAAGTACTTTTTAGTATTTACAAAGACCGCATGCCAAAAACATCATTTAAATGTGTTCTAGCATAATATCATGGAATGTTAAATCTATGCTATATCTTACTTTCAATAGGGAAGACTTATAGAAAGGGCAATTAATTTAAGTAAAAAAAAACCACAGTGAGTAATGAATAAAATGTTGATTGTGCCATCCCAAGTGATTTTAATATTCATAATTAACCCAAGTACTGTTATCTCAAACTCTAATATAATTCACACAAAGACACATTGACTAAAATTAACAGGAGGGTGAGGTGATACATTGCCTGAGAAAGCAAATATTTTCAAAACTTATAAATAACAGGAAGAATTGGACATTTCTCTATAAAGACCAACAAAATAAAGCACTCTTCTACAAGATGTAGGGAACCTGGTTTAAGAATAACTAAGTTATTATGTCTGCGTTTCCTCTGTTTGGAAGTTCACAGCAAGATGTGCAGACAACACACACTGACCTTCCCACTGAGGAAGGGGATGATAGCACTGAACACATTCAGAGCACTACGTTGAACTCAAAGTGCCAGTTTTAAGAGCAGATGGCCAAAATGAAGCATGTGCCAAGCAGATCTGACAACCAAAGAACATGATGGTTGGCGAAGCAACAGACAAAGCTTAGGAGCAGTCCTGACATGCCTGAAGAACTGTAATTTGAGGGCACAGTTCTTATTGAGATTCTAGGCAAGGAGAGCCTGGGTGAACACAAAAATGAACTCATTATTAATAACTACCTCAGAGGGTCTGGCGAGATAGGCCGGGAGTTAGTTGTGGCTGCTGTGCAACTGTGCATAGCTACATGAGATTGGACCCCAGCACCCAGCTAATGAGCCAGAGCAAGCCCATGCATCTCTGCAACCTCTGCACTGGAGACAATGGACACAGGATGATCTGCAGGGCTTGCTGGTTCTCGACCTAGCAGAAAACACAGAAACTCTGGGTTTAGTGAAAGACTTTGCCCCAAAGGAACAAGACAGAGAGTGAAATGGAAAGACACTGGTGCCCTTCTCTGGCCTGGTCTCTGTGCACATACACCACACACACACACACACACACACACACACACACACACACACACACACCCCGTGACAGATAGATAGATGACAGATGATAGATACAGATGGATAGATATAGATAAGTAGATGATATAGATTGATAGATGATAGATGATGGATGATGGATAGATAGATGATAGATAGATAGACGGACAGACAGACAGACAGACAGATAGATAGATAGATAGACAGACAGACAGACAGACTTTTGAGGGGAGGTATGAGCTGCCTTGTTAAGCCATTCAGTCACCTGGCTTCTGGAAGCATTCTAAAACAGACTGTAAACTAAGTAACAAATGGTTTTGTCTGTTTGTTTTTTGAGATGGGGTGTAATAAAGCCCCAATTGACCTCACACTTGTTTTGTACCTGGAGATGACCACTGTGACCTTCTGATCATCTTCTCTCCACCTCCTGAGTGCTGAGGTTACAGGTATAGTCTATGAACTCCACGTGATACAGTACTAGGGATCTAACACAGGGCTTCGTGCTTTCTATGCAAGCACTTTATTAAGCTACATTCCTAGCTTTCAGCATTAGTGTTAGAAACCGATCTGCAGTATTCATTGTGCATGTTATAGATCTCTATACATCAGTAATTGACAGACGTCACAGACAAAATTAATAACACACCTTAAGATCACTTAATATGGCTATCCTACTCTGTATTAAATCTATTTGTTAACCTACCAAGAACAATGCACCATTTAGCCTTACTTGCTTTGGATTCCCCATGTAATCAGCTTTTACAACCTAGCCTAATGCACAGCTGTAATCTTACTTTGTGTACTCTCCATGCTCCTGAACCAATATAATGCATGGATAATGATCATTTGCTGAAAAAAAAGCAAATACAGAGGTTGGAAGCAATCTTATACAATAAATATCCACCACAGATGTTGAACAAAACAACTGAATACTGTGATGTTTGTAATACTGTTTTCTGGGACAGTTGGCACCAGTGACTTAATCCCTTTTAAAACTCTGTTAAGATTCCTGTAATATATCCCTTATCCCTTCTCAGTATACTGTTTCCTTTGCTATTTAGTAAAAGAGAGAGCAAAGCTCTTTGTTAGGGATAGACACACACAGAGTCATACAAAAATTTAATATTTAAATATTCTAAATATTCATAAATAATTTAATATTTAGATATTTTAAATTGAAGAATAATTATCTCCTTTTTTAAAAAAACTTGAGGACAATTAAAAACAAAGTTGTATGGACTATATGTTTTCGAGTATGTTGTTCCATTTCCTTTTGTTTATCTTAAAAGCCTATAGACATTACTAAATTTATACAGGTGCAGATTGTACTTTTTAATCATAGGAAGGGTCATCATCATGCCTCCTAATCTCTCCTCCACTTGATTTTAAAAGAGATCCTTAAAGACAAATATGGTAGATACCCTCCATTGGGTTTTTCCTATTTCTAACCTGAGAAAGAAGTCATGACTTTGAAATTTCTAGATGCACAGGAATGCATGGCTCACAGATGCAAACCTATATGGATTTTCAGGCAATAAACGAAAGCCTGATAAGATATATAGAAAACCGATTACACTAATCCTGACAGGCAGGACAGTGCCTCTGCTTCCTGCCTTTGAAGTGATTCCAGCTGTCAAGGCTTCCCTGAAGGAAATCCATCACAAAGAAGAAAGGAGCTCGCTATCCTCACTCACCCCATTCCTTCTATGCCCCCTAATACCTCCGCCTTTCCCCCTGCTTTATGGCCTACAGAGAAATGCTATTCCCAGCAGGACAGATGCAGAGGCACCTTCCACATGTGCCCTGGAAATATCAGTAATGGCGATTTGTAGTAAGAAGAGAGCTCCAGAGAAATTTAGGAACAAAACTTATTTGAATCATTCCACGGGGGGAAAAACAACAACATATCTGGGAGATACATCTTGAAATAAGAGAGAGAATGAAGGATGGATGGAAATGTGGATATGAGAAAGGAGGATCATCAAGAAAGCCAGGAAGACAAAGGGGAGGGAGGGACAGAGGGAAAAGCAGAAGAAGAAGAAGGATTAGGAAGACACAGTTGCTGATTCTGCACCAGAAAGTCTTCCAAATACAGACTCTTACAATGTGAAAGATATTTCCTTCCTAATGCATTGCCACACTGCTTGTCACTCCACTTCCTGACACTTCAACTCTAATGGATGAAGGTTTAGTATATTAACCACATTTTGTTGTTTGTTTTTGATCTTTGTTTTTGAGGGGTGGCTTTGGTTTATAAGAAAGAATTTCACTATGCAGCCAAGGCTAGCCTTGAACTTGCGATCCTTCTGCCTCAACCTCCTGAGTTCTGGAGTTACAGGTTGGCTTGCATCACCATGCCCAATTCTGACTTAACTGTTGTTGCAATATTGCTATGACTTGACTCTTGTAATTTAAAAAAGTAAATATGTATAGACAGAGCGTGTAAGAAGCTAGAAATTACTGTACAGGAAACGGAAGATATATACACACATGCACATAACATCAACAACATAGTTACTGCTTCTTGATGTGAAACCCACTGCTCAACTCTGATGCTGTGTATGGAAAGAAATTACACCATTTATGCAAATATACAATATTATAAATAAATTTTTATTATTAAGGCAAAGAGAAATGTAGGTTATGTAAATTAGAATGAAACTTGGAGAGTTTTAGATATTAAAGACATAAATCACTTTTCTACGTAGATGTATATATGAAATGGTATAAAAATAACCTTTTATTTATTCGTATTTTTACTCTATAATATTCAATGTTGTTCATGTGCAAAATTTTAGGTGGTAGTTTACTGTGGAAAACATGACATTTTAAAATTATCATCAGTATCTTTGTCTTTGTTGCATTTGTTGTTGGTGTTAAAATATCATTTGACATGCAAGTCTTCTTGGTATAAGACTGTTTTGTGTCTACATCATTGCATGCTGATTACAAGTAAATCAAGGAAGGTAGCCACATTAGAACTTATTTGCTTTAATTATGTAGAACAAGTACAGTCCCTGCTATGTCTAGTTCAAGGAAAACAAAGAAGACAGATAACAAAATCTAAAAAAGGCACTGGAAAGGATGAAAAAGGAAATTGGATTACTTGTCACTGTCTTTCATTCAACTAGGGAACAGAGTTAAATGTGATTTACACTCTTTTATTTTAACTTAGTCATTCCAATAACTACAAAGCAAATTACTTTTATGCCAAGAGGGAAAAGTGATTCTAGGGGGAATTTTTTTTTTTTTAAGGAATAGAAAGCAAAGTATTTTATGAGGAATTGCTTTCCTAAATCACTCTGCCAGCAATTCTGAACAAATTGATATTTTCAAGTCCCCAAGGGTCCCATCAACAACCAAAATGGTTGGTTAAAATTACAAAAGAATCTGTGTGGAAATTACTTAAGAGAAATGTTCTATCCTCCTTCAGGAAGAAAGAAGACAAAAGACAGGCCAAATGCAAGAACGCAGGCCATTTCTAAACAATAATGATTATATCTGTTTAAATAAACAGATCTATACAAGCATAAAGGTAGCCTATAGAAGTATGTCAATATTTCAGAGGGTTTATGGGGACAATTAAGCTAGTTTTGCCATAGTTCTTTATGATGTCTTTTTGAGAAATTCAATCTCATCCCTCAGAAAACTTCCCCTAACTTACATGCCTTGGAATCAGGTCCACAAGTAATCAGTGGCAGAAATAGTATGGAACGAATGACATCATTTGCGTATTTGAACTCAGAAATGTTTGTTAATTTTTTGTGCACTACTGTTTTCCATGCTAAAAGGTAATTTCAAAAACTAAAAGTAGTATTCTCAAATAATGAGTTAAAATATATCCAAGATTTTATTAAAGTTATAATTTTAGGAAAGAACAATTAAAATGCCACCATTTCAAATGAGAATGGGGGGCCTATGTATATAATCAGAAATAGTAAAATGAATTTGATTAAAAGTAATACTAATTAATATGCTTTAAACTATAATATTAGCGGTAATTTTTTTTCTATAGAGAAAAATAAAATCTATCACTATTGAACAAATTTAGTTACATTAATATGGGTAAAAGAATTTGTGTTGTCCTCAATTTTCTACCACTTACATTTATAAAACACCTGTGGCTTATACCCGTATAGAAATCATGGCCCCTAGAAGGTCATCTAAAGCCCTCTACCCCTAGCATGCCCCTGAAAGGACACCATGTCTTTCATCTCATTGTAGTCTGTTTCCAGGCCATGGACACCTCTTTTTAACACAGTATATAATTTTGCTGAACATGTTAGTTTCAACTTTCTTTTTTAGTGATTAAGTCGCTTTTGGTGGCAAACTGATTCTAAAACTGTGAAACCAATTTTCTTGCGCAAATCTTAGATACCTACCTACTTCACAAAGAAAGAGGAACTGAATACAAGGGCTCATCTTCTTGACACCCAAAATACATGCAACACAACCCTGCCAGATACTTTTTAAAAACTAAGTCATATCTTTTCGCTCTTCTGCTTAAAACTTCCCAGTTCTCTTACCATTTTAATTTGATTTTTTTTTTTTATTCTATGATGTGGCCTTCAAGGCACAATACACCCAGCCCTTACCTGTATCCCTGGCCTTGTTTCCCACCATCATCCCTAGAAGATGTCCATGGCTTTCTTTGGGCATGGACATGACTATCCTCTTCCAAGTTCAGGACCGTCATATGCACCATAGCTTCATCCAGGATGACTTTCTTCCCTGTTGGCTCTCAATCAACTTCATCTCAGCATTCAACTGTAAGGTGGGAATATGTCCCCTCCCTGTCCCTTCACTATACCCTCACAACTGAAATATGACTAAGGAAAAGATTCTGACTCTGCCAACATCAGGGCAACCTTGAATTCCAAGGTGATGGGCTTTGATTACAAAGAAATTAGTGGTCACCACTGTAAACCTTGTGGAGCTTTGTTCTAAGATGTGTTGGCATGTGTGACTTGTTCAAGGCAGATGTGAACAAACCCCAGAGAAGGCACTAGGAAAAGAGCAAATAAACAGTTCCACCCAAGCCTAGTTGGATGAACTGAGGAGCTTATCAGGTTTACTCTTAGCAGCATGGGTCACTCAAAGACAACTCAGCTATCAGAAACAACGAAATCATGCAATTTGTAGCCAAATGGATGGAACTAGAGAAGCTCATCCTGAGTGAGCTAACCCAGACCCAGAAGGATGTACATGGCATCTATCCACTTACAGTGGGATTTTAGCCATATAGCACAGGATAACTATACTACAACAAATGCACCAAAGGGAACATGAACACAGACTTTTTTTCCTGTCAATGAGACTCTGTGCCCTAGTGGTACTGCCTTGTAGACCCCCAGTGTATGAGGAGGCTCTTGGCCCTCATATGACTGCTGAACTGGGGCGGGGGAGTGTTATGTAGGGACACTCCACTCCACAGGAGTGGGATGAAGGCTTAGGGGGTGGAGGGTGGGAGGGCAAGAATGGATGGGGAGAAAGAGGACACTGCAATGGAGATGTAACCTGAAGTAATAAATAAATATTTAAAAAAAGACAGCTGCATCCCTGAGAAACAACAAAAAACAAAAACAAAAACAAAAAAAACACGCCAGCATGGATGACAACACAGAGTCCTCTGCACAATGTCAATCAACTTTAGCACTGTGTGGAATCTTTCTTTCCCAGTAATTATCCCTGCCAGTAAAACTTGGACAGGATCCTTAACAATCTTGTGGCTTTCTGAGCTCTCTGAACATTGGAAGTTTCCATGGGTCCTTGAGTCTTTTGAGTTTCCCTCCTTCCTTCAGGGGAGAATATTTCCATTTGGAGGAAACAGCTATATCACAGCAGGAAATCACCAAAGATACTCAAGAGCTACTATAACAAGTGAGTGTGTGGGATCACATCAGAAAACTGTTCTGCACATCTGTTGTTCCCAGGGTTTTCTTGTTATAGTCATTAGATTTCTAAAATATTAGCAAGATCTTTTCTTCACATGGATCTATTGCCTGCACATAGAGACAATTCTAAGCCAGCAGTTCTCAGCCTATGGGCCTGGACCCCTCTAGGGGTTGAATGACCCTTTCAGAGGAGTCACATATCAGATTCTGCTTGCCAGGTATTTACATAATAATTTATAGCAGTAGTAAAATTACAGTTATAAAGTAGAAATAAAAATAATTTTATGGTTATGGGTCACCACAGCAGACAAAAAGGATAGGAATAGTGAAAAGGTAGGGTAGATACATTACTAGCCACACTAGATTCAGATTTTGCAAGAAAAAAATACATCAGTGATTAGAAATGAAGTACTAGAAATTGTAATTTATGCTTTAAATACTGGTGACTTTTAAGTGGTCTAGGTCATGATCATAGGAGTTGATAGATCAAAAGGTGAAGTCAAGAAACCAAGAGCTCAAGGCATTAGAAGGATACTCATTGTGGATAATGAAGTAGATTGAGTAACATTTGACAGTAAGCCAAGAGCCAAGCAAAAGTGGTAGATTCTTCACTTTGATCACAAAGACACTCAAAGTTAAGTTTATAGAAAAGAGAAAGGGAGAACTATTTCAATCAATAATAAGATGCAGGTGGGGTAACTACCCTATTTCTAGGCATAGTGACATGAAAAGTGTGAAACAGTGCCATTACTTAAACCCCACAGAATGGAGCAGCTTCCAACATCCAGAAAGACACAAGCCTTTTTAAATAGTATTATATTGTTATTAATTCAAGAGAAGGTAAACTTTGCTTCTGGCTAGGTAGAAGCTCCAGAGAACACAATATACTAGCAAAGTAGGGATGAAAACCAGAAGAGAAATGTTAGAAATCAATGGGAATCATGGATTAAGGAGGTGATTGGTTTATCTGTTGTGTATGATTTACTCATGTTAAAGTACAAGGTGGTGTTGGAGCTGAGCCCAGGAGTGATGCAGACATAAGAATGATGGATGTTAGCACAGAAAGAACAGCACCTGCAAAAAGGCTGGGAAAACAGGCGTTTTTAGGAGATGAGACTTATTTGGAGGTTCCTGGGTGGATACATAGAATATGAATAAGCTCTTTGGGCTAGAGATATTAATGCCTCAGTGGTTAAGAGATTAGTATGCAAACACAGTGACATGACATGAGTATGACCCTTTGGTGTCTACATAAAACTCTAGGCATTGTCAGCTGCACATTTTACCCCAATCCTATGGGAGGCGAAGACAGAAGGTCCCCAGAGGCTTGGTGGTTGCCACCCTAGGTCTGGGTTCATCAAGAGACCCATTCTTGAGGAAATGAGGTGGAGAATGACAGAGGACACATAGTGTCCTCTTCTAGCCTCTGCAGAATTTATGGTCACATGTACCAGCATATACATGGATGCATACACAATGTGCACATGAACAAAAATTAGCAAATATAAACAGAAGAAAGAATTTGAAAAATAAAAAAGCTTCCTAAATTTTACCAGAAAACTGCACTTTGAGCCACTTACAAATTAACAGACTGGGAATTTAGCCTAAACTGACTCAGTTTATGAAAGAAAATACTCACTTAGGGGATGGTTTGTGTGAGTCGTATCATGTCTAGGTTGTCATCAAAGTTCCAGGATTTCATACATGTCATCATCATATTCTTGAGCAGATCTGTCATTTCACACACTGTAACTTTTAGATAATCTCCTGCCTTCTACATTTCTCCTCCAGTCCCCTAGAGTCTAAGCTTCGCTAATGATGTTTAGCTTTATCATGGTTATGATGGATGTAAGACTCTGAGTGAGCCAATTTTCTGGACCAAGCATGAGTGCTAATTAGTTAAAAATATGTCTTCTTTCAACTTCTGCTTAGCAACAACATTGAGAGTGAAAATTAGGTAATTGCCAGTTGCCTAAGTAATATCAAATCATTCTCCAAGCTGTTTCCTGATTACTTTCCTGCCTTCTTTCCCTTTCTCCTGACCTTCTGATGGATTCTTCTTATAGTTGTTGCTCATGATCAGCTCTGTCAAAAGACAGACTTACCCTTGATTATACAGAGCAACTGAAGCATCATCCTGGGTGACAATGATACCAGTTGAGTCCCTAAAATTTGGATTAAAGACGATTTCATTCAACTCACTATATACCTGGTTTTTGGATTATTGTAATATCAAGATCCACCACATTCCTGACACAAGGTCTAATGTGAAGATCCAGAGACTACTCATATAATTTCTTTGTTTTGAGTATGCTTGAAAAATACACAACAAATCCAGATTAGAATAAAATTGCTGTAGGACAGTCAAGGGATCACAATTCAGTATGGTTGCAGTCACGTATGCTGAACCCCTCAGTCATGCTTCACAGAAAGGTCATTAGTGTATGTTAATTGTAAGTGTAGCACATTTCATTGCAGCATTCTACATATGCACATAATGTATTGTGATCACATTCATTCCTTCTACTACCCTTTTTAAAAAACTTTTCATTGGTTCTTTATGAATTTCACATCATACACTCCAATACCACATGTCTCCCCCTCCCCTTGAAACCTCCATCCTTGCAAATTCCCCCACAACAGAGAAAATAATCTCATTGTTTTGTGTCACTGTGTGTCCCACAGCATACCCTTTGTCCACACTTCTTTGCTTGCAAATGTTCATTGCAATGATTCTTTGATCTGGTATGAGGCCTCTGATTTCTGCTACTCTATCAATACTGGAACCTCACTGGGACTCCTCTCAGATATATTGTTGCCCTGTGTCATGGAAATCCTGTAGTTTTGGGTTTGCAGAACTGGCCCCTTCATGAATTCCAGCAGTTAACTGATGGGCAAGATGTTGCGCTGGGCCAATTCAAAGCCCTGGATCTGGAGCTGAGAGGTATCTGAGCTGGTCAGCCTGCTGTCTTTGTTGCACTCAAGGCCTCTGGACTGGCTCACCAGCAAGTCCCACAACCAGGGCCACCTTTACCCTGATGCTCAGAAAAGGTGCAATGCCAGTTTTCCTGAGTGCTGCAACTGGTGAGGGACATGACCAATTTCCCCACTCTTGGGGTCAGCTCTCCTACCTGCCATTGATAGCAAGGGGTGAGGGAGGGGATGAGGGCGCCTCTCCCTCATTCATGCCACTGCCAAGCAGACAAGCGTCAGAGCCAGCTCTCCTGTGTGGGGCCAGCTCACCTGCACCCGTGTTATTAGGATCAGCTCTATTGTGATGGCCAGGTGAAGCAGTGCTGCAGCAGGTGAGGCGCAGGGACAGCTCTCCTGCTTTCATAGTCCCATCGGGGCCAGCTCTCCCACCTGCCCATGGTGACAAGGTCAAAAGGAAGGGAAGACATATGGTATTTTTAATCTTTATGTTTTCTGCTTTGCATCTAGCTTGATGTGAGTATATTTAGTTTGTACATTGCTAGTCAAATTCCTGTCATGGAGATTAGACAGAATGGGAGTCTGAAAGCCAAAGACAACAGGGCACTCTGGAGACACGAAAATTAAGTGTCCCTCTGATTCCTTTTCCTAGGTTATTGACAAGCATCGGTTTTAGTTGCACATTCTTTTTGGAATAGGTGTTGTGTGTTACTGATAGTTAACAGTGGGTACATCCACCCAACAATTTTGTCATATGTCCAGATTCTTCCCTCACTTGGTTTCTTTTTGAGGTTTAATTCTTACAGGGAATAGATTTTGATTCTTCTGGGGTCTATGATGATATTATTTTCACATACCTGGACAGCAGCCCATTCTGTTGTGCTATCTACAGGGGAACAAGTCTTTATTTCAGAAGTTCCTCTAAGTTACTAGACATTGTCAAAAGAGAAGAATAGGAAGCTGGCTTATGGAGTTCTGACTTTTGACTTCAACTTTCTTGACCTACAAACAGTTAAGTTTTCTTATGGCTCTGTCATCAACACTGTTTTAGTACTTAATATGCTAAACAAGCTGAATATTTTCTTTATCCTTCATTATTTGGTTGTAGTTTCCTTGAAAGATGGAACTGTCTATTTTTCATCTATGTTTTAGGGACAATTTTTTTTGGGAAGAGAGAGAGGCACAGAGGAAAACGGGAAGAAAAGAAGAAAGGAGAGGCAGGAAGGGAAGAGTTAATGATAAAACTAAAGGTAACTGAAATAAAATGGGTTCTTAATTCAACCTTTAAAGAGAAAAATTAAATATTTTGTGATACAACACCATAGTATAGAAGGCATGGACACACATTTGAACTTGCATCTTAATGAAAGAAAATAAAAGCAACTTTTTTTTTTTTGGTTGTTGTTGATGCAAACTATTTCATACCCATATTCTGGTCTGACTTCCTTCTTATAAATATTCACAGCATGCTGATATTTAAATTTGAGATACATTCAGTACTCTGAGAATATAGTATTTCATAGTTTACTGATTATAAAATGCCATTAGTAATAGAGTACCCAATATGTTAAATAAAACCATATTAAATACATAAAATAATTGTGACTTGTTTCATGAATTGAATGAAGTGCTTACAAAACATAAAATTTTTCATTATCTAAACAACCAAGCTAATAAAACCCATAATTACCACACTATATATGAGGAAACTAAAATCTGAACAGTCAAATTGATGAACTCTGCTACTAAACACCAAAACTAAAAGCTATATAATCTTGCACTAGAGAATATGGTCCAATAGAATTTTACTCAATGAACAGAGTGTTCCATATCTATACTATCTTATTCGGCAGCCACTACTTCCAGACAGCACTAAACATAGAGAATGTACTCAATGTAATTTAAAAACTTGATTTTAATTAATATAACATATAATATAAATGGCTGCTCATGACTAGGGGCTATTTTGAGCTTTTAGTTCTGCTTGATTCTATAGCCCTGGATTCTATGACCTCCTCTATGACCCCTTCTATTTACCAAACAGGATGCTGAAAAGGTACTGTTATGATTACCATTGATTGTCAACTTGACATTATGTAGAATCACCAGAGAGAATGAGCAGTTGTCGTCATTCTTGTGGGGAATTATCTTGATTGTATTGGAGTGGAAAGACTTATCCACCGTTGGTGATGCCATTCTCTGGCTGGGATCCTATGCTGTATGAAGTGGAGACAAGGGAGCTGAGTAGCACTGTGTATTCATCACTCTCTGTGAAAGCTTGTTGCCCTGTCAAGCTCCTGCTACCTTGGCTTGTCCACCATGCTGGTCAATAACCTCTGAACTGTAATACAGAATAAACCCTCTCTCCATTAAGTTGGTTTTGCCAGGGTGTTCTTCACAGCATAAAGAAACACACATAGTCCCAACAATGTCTGAGAGCCTCTGCTAACTAAATCTAAATATCCTTTCCTTTACTAAAATTTTAAGTGAAGTTAGCAACTTTCCCATTGACACAGGGAACCCAGTGTTAATGAGAGACAATGTGCAACAAAGCTTCACACAACTTTCAATCTTTTCCTTCATTTAGGTTCTGTTATCTTTACATTGAAAGATCTCATTCAGCACAATGTTGAATATTTAACTTTCAAGCTTCTATAATATGTATTAACTGTTACTCCCTAATAATTTCAGAAATATCAGTGTCACTCTGAAGAGTGATATGTTTCTGAAACATTTTACAAAGTGGTTTTAACATTCAAAATAATAGTTTGTATTAGTCAAGATTCTGTAAAGAAACAGAACTGATAGGCAAGATGATGATTTAAGGAATTACCTTATAGAATTGTGAATGGCACAACCTCAGCATACATCAGGTAACTGGGAATCTGGCAGGCTGGAGCCAAGGAAGGAAGATTGGATGCAGCAGTGTAAGTCAAAAGGTGTTCTTCTGGCAGAATTCTACTTTCAAGAGATATGCTCTTTTTACATCAAGTGTCTGAACTGAGTCTGTGAGACACACTGGTATTGTGGTGGATCATCTGATTTACTCTTAGTCAAATGACTTAAATCTTAATCTCACCTAAAACTTCTCAAAATCTATCTGACATACTGTCGAATGAAATATCTGGGTACCTTGCTTTAGCCAAGTTGACTTGGTCAATACCATGGTTTTATACGTACAGCACATTGTATTCTTCCATCGAGCATACTGAAAGGAAATTTGATTAAAGAAAAATACTTTGTATTATCAAATGGAACTCTGTCACTAGATAGAGCTTCCTAACCTGATTTTATAGTATGTAGTTTCATGGGATCCTAAAACTTTTTGATACTATAGTGCCTTGTTTTCTACAAGGTATGAATGCATATCTAAAGACTAAAAAGCTTTCTCATTATCCTAGTGAGACTTTGACAATGATTGAAGATTGCTAAACCCACCATTACTTGCATTGAGTACCTGTAAAACATGTCTGTATATTAGATGAAGTGGGAGAGAAGAACAGAAACAGACTAGATAGGACAATACTGTACTACACAGGCCATAATTGAACCCAGAACAATAGCCAATCACAAAAGAATAATCAAAACATTTTATAGTAATTCTATTAACATTTCAAATGTGAAAATTAAGGGTTGAGTTACATTTCTTTCTTGATTACAAACTCTCACCAATTAACACTATTTAAAATTGAGTGATGATATTTGATTTGGGCTGGTTTATAATTTCACACCCAGAACAGTAACTCTTCTTCAATGTCCAAATGGATGAGGTTAATTTTATTTTTATTAATAAGAGTGTTGCTTTGGGAAAAGAGCTAGGGGCAACTATTTCAGGGATTTCTTAAATGTTCTATCATATTACCAGTACTGTACTTTCCTCCCAGTTATGTTGATGGATCCTAAGAGGAGACTGGATAGCTGTGTGCTGCCCAGGCATCCTTCCTGTTATTTGAATTGTTTTTACTACTCCTTGCCATTGGAGGTCCTTGGTATAGGCCCACTTGTATAGACCAAGGTGCTCTACTTGATGCTTGTCACTCACCTGGCTGTCTTCATTTGGCTGCTCTTAAGCGGGAAACGTGTGGGATTTGGATTAGAAATTGCTGGCTGCATCTTTTGCTCCCGTATTCTGTGAAAGAGAAAGCTGAATTCTAGTGCATCTAGTTTCAAACTAAGAAGCAAAGCTAACACAGGCTGAATGATTGTTCCTACAGCTTTGGGCTTTTCGTTAGGCTACAGGCGCAAGGCTTTCCATAATAGCCCGTGCAATCAGCTTTGTTGTATGTGGAGCTCTGAGCCTCTTGGTTAAAATTTATATCTCTGGCCATTTAAACCGATTTTTGTAGTTGTGGGTGAGTAACTCTGAATGCTCCTCTCTCCTTCTCTGTGGGAATTTAACAGAAAATACGAAAAAAAAAAAGGACACTAATTAAAAGAATTTTACTGGCATTCTCTTCTAGAAATGACCTGCTGTGTTAGGTCCTGTTCTTTCCTCTCCTCCATAGACTGCCAAAATGATTGATGTTCAGCCTAGTGGCTGCAAAGCTCTGTGCCAAGACTCCTCTCTCAAGGCTTTTCACCTAATGTTGTTGTATCCTAAGATCACCAAATATTCAAAGCTTCTTTTTTTTTCTTTCATTTTTGTGGGGGAGGGGAAGAACAGAGTATCATGTAGCCCAGCTAGCCTTAAAATCACTGTGTAATAGAAACTGATGTTGAATCTGGACGGTGGTGGCACACGCCTTAAATCCTAGCACTTGGGAGGCAGAAGCAGGTGGATCTCTGTGAGTTCAAAGTCAGCTTGGTCTACAAAGTGAGTCCAGGACAGCCAGAGCTGTTATACAGAGAAACCCTGTCTCGAAACACACACACAAAAAACAAACAAACAAACAAACAAACAAACAAAAAAACTAATGTTGAATTCCTGATCTTCCTGACTCCACCATCCAAGTACTGGAGTTACAGCGTGTATCACCACAGCTGACTAAAATGGCTAATTTTTATTCCTGCACTTTGGTTTCCTAGTCATGGACATTTAAAATTCTGTGTGTGTGTGTGTGTGTGTGTGTGTGTGTGTGTGTTTTGTGTGTGTTCATGTGTGTGTTTTGTATCTGTTTGTGTATGTTTTGTGTGTGTGTTGTATGTTTGTGTGTATGTGCTGTGTGTGTTTGTGTTTATGTGTGTGTGTTTCAGAAAACTTTAAACAATATCTCTTTTTGTTTGAATGTAAATTTACCCTATACAGTACTGACACAGACTAGGCCTCACATGTGATAAACCCTGCCTTAGTGTCCCAGTGTATTGTTATTATTTGTATTTTCCCCCCTAGTGCTTTTCTATAACTTGCTCCTCTTTCAAATCAAATATAAGTGTGGCATTTGATGATTTCCTGAGCTGCATTATTATTTAAATGTTATCGAAGTTTTAAAGCTCCATTTCCACTAAATAATATGATAATATATGTAAAATTCTTGCCAGGCTGACTTCCTCATAATAGCCAATCACAGCAGAGAACACTTACCAGCCATGTCTCATGGGTTCTAACTTAATCCACACTTCAGTAATAAATGTGAGTCATAATTCTTCAGTCAACCTTTAGAGTGACACACAGATTTTTTTTAATTTTGTGTGTGTGTGTGTGTGTGTGTGTGTGTGTGTGTGTGTGTGTGTAGGACTCATGTGAAGGTAAGAAGACACCCTTAGTCCTTGCCTTCCACCTTCCTTTAATCAGTGGTCTCTTTGTTTTTGCCATCAAGCTACTTAACCCATAACTAATGGGAAGTCTCCAGTCTTGGCCTTCTACATCACCATCACAGTAGGAATGCTGGGATCTAAAATTTATCATGTTATATCTAGCATTACATGGGCCTTGGAGATCCAGACTCAGTTCCTCACATTTGACAGCAAGCTGTTTATCATCTTATCCACTGAACCATCTCCTCAGCCCCATGATTTCTCTTTGTATGCAAAGTTCTTATTTTAGGAGAATTCAGTTCATTTTGTAACTATAAATTGCTGGTGAAAGCTTATGTGTTTCTAGCACACAGGAACCAAAAGGCCCCAGGAATCCCCTTAACCCAGGTTCCTTATACAAGTTGTTAATTTTAAGATTTTCCTAATGGTGATAGTCCTTTAGATTGCCAACAATAATCACACAGATATTTTTTTGCAAATGAGCGATGGATGCACAATGTATGGGATAATGCTAAGCAATCCCAGATAGTGTTTCACTCACTTGGTGTGTTATATTGATTATGCAATCTCATCTGCACCTAATGACAACCAAAGGTTTTCTAGAGAATATTTTATGATATTTAAGGTTCATGCAAATGTGACTTTTCTATGGAAACTTTCATATTCACAGGAAACTACTTTGTTATTAGAGCCAGATAATAACTTTGATTACTGGTTGAATGGTAGTTTTGGTTTTTCTAGCTCTTTATATAAAGGGATACCAAGCTCCCATCTCCTATTAAAATCCAAAGGGATATGAACATCATATGGACAATATCCAGAGAGAAATGCCTCTCTTCTATGGAAGCAGCTGGTTTTTAGTCCCTACTTGGAATCACCACTAAATCTTTCCCATCTTTATCTGACAGTCCATAGTTCCTGTCAGTCATGAAATGATTTTGACACTCTGTGTCTTTCCCAAGCTGTCCTCCTGCACTTCCTCTCCCTTTCATCTTCCCAATGTTACTTGAAGAAGGGAACCTCAACTCTTTATTGTTGATGAGATTCCTAGTGTGGTTTTGAAACACTATCAGCTTTGTGGAGGCATGGTTACATCCCATAGCTACAGGCTTCTGCACTCTCTGTGGATCCTCAGCCTAGTACACTTCCCTTCCCAGCCCCCATGGCATCATGGGTACTCTTTACTCCTCCTCCTGGAAAGCAGCTGAGTTTACAAAGGAAAGGCCAAGGAGCAAGATGATGAGGCTTGACCCACAGCCATGTGCTCTGCCTGCAAACCAGGACTCCTCTGGTTCCATTAACAGTGTAATAATGGCTGGAATAGTACATTGTAGTTAACACAGACACTTCATTCACATTAAAGCTTGTAATTTCTAATTAATTGTTAGTAACTCTTAGTCTCCTTTGTACACACTGAGAAGAAGCTTCCTCAAAGTTCCACCTGTGACTTCATAGTTATTTGGTTCACCCATTTTTTTTTTGATCTATTAACATCAACTCCTATTAGTACAGTGATCTCAGGGGGATTTTTGCTCATTGCAAGAGGTTCTTAGTCTCATCAGCTATGTTTGCAGTAGGGACCTTCTTCTCTGCTGAGCCCCATGTTCGGATCTAAAAATAGACACCACTCAACTTCTGTGTGACTCATATAGGAAAAAGGTGATTCTCTTATTTGTATATTTTGAATTTTCCATAAAAACTAGGGCCAACTATTTGAGAATTCGAAGGAAGAAATATAGAAGCTTTTCAATGTGTATGTGAGTTTTGAAAAAAAAATCCACCACTGTTATCACTTTTGAAATTATTTTTCATCCTGCTACAGAGAGCAGAATGGATTCTGTATTGGAATAGTCACTCCAAACCCCATCTTTTAATGACTGAAAAATGCTGTTGCCTAATATTGTTATTTAAGTTTGATATGGAGATTTTTGTAATTTAAATAAAGTATGTTTGGCCCATTGTCATTGTTTGACGCATCAATTCAACCCCCCCCCTTTTTTTTCATGGAATAATTCAGAGATATTCAAGCAACTAGCTCGGGCTTCAGGACCGTATATATGTGCATCACTGGAGATCCCAAACAACATGTGCTTGCAGAGTTCTACATACTTGTTTTCAGCAGAATAAAAATGAAATTGGGAAATAAGACTTGTTATGTGTATAAACACAGTCTACAAAGAAAAGACTTGGGAATGAAAAGAGCCCTGTCATTTGTCATTTTTCAACTCTTTATGACAATGTTAGTTGAAGATAACTGGATTTCTCCTTACTACCCACTGTTCTGTTTAAGCTTATGCAAAAAATCTAGCATTATTGAGACAGAAAAGGAAGATGAATTTATGTTGAGAACATAAAAATGAGAACAATTTTAGTTCTCATTCTTTTATGAATGTTTTTATTTATGTTAACGCCAATTGTAATTAAACTACTTTTGAAAATCTCTGTCTTGGACTCTAACAACAGGATATATCCGACAGGATTGCACTCTGCAAGACTGCAAAATTTCCTGGGGATGGAAAGTATTGGAATTCCACCACAAATATTAAGAGGAGATGGCCAGCAAGGTGCAGGAGGAATGTGCAAGAAAGATTTCTCTCACTGGTGCAGGAAAGGGACAACAGCAAGCAACACCACCGAAAGGACACCCCTTGCATTAGACACCACAGAAAGGACACCCCTTGC
>CAJQZJ010028132.1:0-17790 GCA_907164525.1 Lophiomys imhausi | reverse complement strand
ACCATGAGAACATATGTTCAGACAGAAAATTATTATTTTTTTTTTTTTAGTTAAAGGTATTTATTTTTCCCCCCCAACAGCTCTCCCTTTCAGTCCAAATAATGGTTCTTTTTCTTATAACTATAAATACAATACAAAACAACAGAAATAAATAGGCCACGATTATAAGAGTTATATGGCTTAGCATACATTCCCAATGTCCAGTCCATATGTATTTGGCACCTGACTTTAACATTCTACTATCTAACCATCTCCATGAGTTTAAAGTTCTATATCTAACTCAGCTTTCATACTAACTTGCCTCATAATTTTAACAATATCTTCTTAGATCCAGAACATCCTCTTGATTCCTAAACAACTCAAAATTTAACTATGAGACTCTAGCTATCTATTCTTCAACCACCTCAGAGACCTGAGAGGGATAAATATATCAGCCGGGCGATGGTGGCGCATGCCTTTAATCCCAGCACTTGGGAGGCAGAGGCAGGTGGATCTTTGCGAGTTCGAGGCCAGCCTGGTCTACAAAGCGAGTCCAGGACAGCCAGAGCTGTTAAACAGAGAAACCCTGTCTCGAAAAACCAAAAAAAAAAAAAAAAAAAAAAAAAAAGCTAAGGCTGAATAATTTTCTTTATAAAGGAGAAACTAAATGAAAAGAAAAGTTTCCATATAAAATCAAAACACCAATAGCAATGCTTTTGTAATGGATAGGGTAGGGAAAATAATTTATGATAAATATTGGGGTAAGGAATACATTTTACTATGTTAGTTTTCTAGTTTCATTTAAAACTACTTATAAAATTCAATACTTCCTTATGTATTAATCCCATATTTTATCTGCCTGTATGAATTGCTTCATAATATTGCCATGTTAATAGCAAATCCAAAGCTATTAAAAATGGTCCAGTCCTGGAGATATAGTTTTCCACAGAGATGAAACCCCTAATTGGTAATCTAATACCAGTTGGTGAGCTCTGAAATCAAATACAGACAAGTAGCAGTAAACAGAATGAGAAGTTGCATTTATATACTTATGTGCACTTGCAGACATGCAAATGTGTGTGGAGGGTTTGAGGGAGGAAAGAATGAAATAATGTAATTATATTTCAATTTCAGTTTTTTAAAAAGTGGCTCAGTATTTGCCTTTAACAGAGTCAAGAACTGTCATTGTTACAATTTAGAAAATATACTAATTAAAGGGCAAAATCACAGGTACATTTAAGCTTATGACTTCACATTTTAAAGAAACCTGGTATTTGTTAATTAATGTCTATACGTTGTTCTAGTTTACGTATATGAACCATGCCAGCCATTAGATCTAGCTATAGAAATTAACGTGAATATTACTCAGTTTTCTTTATTGTTAGCTGAAACTGCTTTGTATTAGAATTATAAACATACTTTGAAAGTAATAAGTTGAATGTGAAGAAAAGTACCTGGGATGGTGAATAAATGATTGTGTTATTTGCTTAGCTCTCTGTAAGTCATGAAAAAGTATACTATGCATACTTTTGATGCATAATATATCACATTTCCCATAGGGTTGTTTGTTCTAAATCCTTATGATGCTTTATGACCCAGCATGTTTGAATGCTTGAGAAGTGCAATATTAAATTAAGTTTGTGTTTTCTTTCTTTCTTTCTTTGGTTTTGTTGTTGATGTTGTTGTTTGTTTGTTTTGTTCTTCTGGAAACTGCAATCTTGAGTTTCAATTTTTTTCATATGCCTTAGAGCTGAGATACAAATATGTTCCACATGAGCTTGAAATGAGACACTCTTACACTGTCAGTTTAATCCAGGCGCAAAGACATTCAGTTGCTTGATAGGCACTTCCTAACCACAGCTAAAGGAAATATTCTGTTCATGAATGGAACTTTTTGTTAGGTTAATAGTTATAGAATCACTAGGTGAACATAAATTTGAAACTCTTCATAACTTCTTTTTTCCAAAATCATCTAACTGCCAGACTTGGGGAGCAGGCTCATTTGGAAAAGTACTTGCTGTTTGAGCATGAAAGCCTGAATCAGAATTGTCAGGAACCATATTAAACCCCTAATAACCAGGCATGGTAGCCCATTTCTAATGGTAGCACTGGAGCAGATGGATCAGGCAGAGACAGGAGGATCTTTGAAGTTCATTGGCCAACCAGCCTGGCTGAATGGATGAGCTCCACATTCAGCAAGAGACTTTGCCTGAAAATATAAGGTGAAGAGCAATGGGGGAAGAAGGTCAGATTCAGGGTCTGGCCTCCACATACATGAACACATATGTGCACATGTGAACACACACACACAAACAAGTACACATACTACACACAAAAAAGCATAACTAAGGCATAAAAATGAAATGTTATATTTCTTAAATATGGCAATTATATCTCTAGGGAAAAAAGTTAGTTTTTATAGAGTGGTTCATATAAAAAGAGAGGTAGTACTTTCAAATTAATTGAAAGAATTTTAAATTTTCTCAGGGACTATATTTTATTGTGATTTGATAGTTACTGTTACAAAGACATTTGTTAAGGATATTTTTTGTAACATACCCTGTTTCTGAGCATAGTTGGCTTACCATTTAATATTAAGTATATTTAGAATAAAGAGACTGAACTTAAAAAAATTAAGCTGATTTAATAGTATTCTGTGGACTTATTGTGAACAGAAGAAAGCATATAAACCGTACTTTGAAGTATGGGTACACTGTCTCCCAGGCTCTTTGTGTCTTTGAAATATGTCAGTAAATTAGAGAATTTTAAATGTGCCAACAGAGCAGCTCCTCAGATTGTCCTGAAAATATTTTGCCAAATAAAGAATTCATTTTGAATACCACAAAGGGGTATTCACTTTGGTGTGGACTTTCTGTTGATAAAGTAGAAGTCTGATGTCTTCAAAAAGACCTTCTTTTGTGGAAAAACTCTTTCTCCCTCTGATCTGAGGATCCCAGATCTTCTAAGTAAGACATGTCTTGTAGCCCAGCCCTGATAAGAAACCTACCCAGGGAATACCTGGACATTTCTGAAAGTACTTCCCCATGCTAATGAGGTCTGTGCCTTGGCTTTCAGCCAATTACATTTATCTATGCCTCTAGCTTTCCTAGAGTTTTTTTCCTACCCCCACTGCCAATGAGCTAATTAGAAATTACCTTTCCTTTCTTCTGATAGGGCAATACTCATCGAATCAAATACATTCAGCTCCAAAACCACTTCCCACTGCCCAAAGTTTTATAATGCCCCAGATTCAAAATAAATCCTCTCCTTTTCTCCATGCTTCCAACATGACTGCCTGACTGTTTATTTTGGACCTAGGAGGGAAAGGCTCTTCCATGAAGAATCTGCTGCTGCTTATCTGGCTGGCCAGGCTTGAAGGGGCCCCAGGCTTCTTCCTGGTTGCTACCTCCTAGCTAGGTCTCCTATCTCTGAGCATACAGAGCACCAGGCCTCTGCTTTGCTGCTGCTGCTGGCCTAGCTAGGCTCCTGTCTCCTATCCAGCCACAGGTCACCCCAGTGGCTGCATCCAAAGTCCACCAAGAGGCAATGAGCTTCTGCCACCTCTCTGGCCCGTTCTGGCTCAGCTCCAGAAGCCACTCTTTTCTGCTCCAACATTCCGGCAGAGCACTTCCAGACTGATATCTTAATAGCAGACCAGGCTGGCACTTCCCTGATGGAAGCCACAGACTTTGATAGACATGTGGTAGTTTGCAAATTCCACATGAAATCTTAGTTATTAAATGAAAGGTCTACAGAGTTTTGTACTGTGGAGCACCCCTATAATCCTAGCACTTGGGAGACAGTACCAGAGGCCAGCCTGTGTACCATGGAATGGCTCTGAAAATATTAAGTATAAGTTTCAAAGGAATTAATTCACCTCCCCAAAAAAGGATAAAAGAGAATGAGAGAGAGAGAGAGAGAAGACTGTACTACTGACAAATCTTCCTCTTTTTTTTTTTTTTGGTTTTTCGAGACAGGGTTTCTCTGTGTAACAGCTCTGGCTGTCCTGGTCTCACTTTTGTAGACCAGGCTGGCCTCGAACTCACAGAGATCCGCCTGCCTCTGCCTCCCAAGTGCTGGAATTAAAGGCGTGCGCCACCACCGCCCGGCCAAATCTTCCTCTTGATGGAAACTGTTTGCAAAACAGAGCCACGTAATGTGTGATTTATAGCCCTTTTCCACAAGGAAAGCTGCAAAGCATACCCTCCTACAATGATCAACAGAAATAATCATCTTCAATAGTTTCACATGCAGTCTCATTTATTTTTCTCTTATGAATACACTGCATTATTCATTCATTTAACAACTTTCTAAAAACTATGTGTTATGTATGGACCCCATTCAGTTTTAGGTGATAAAAATACAGTAGTGAACAAAGACCTTGCCCTTATGGAACCTGAACATTCTTGTCATAAAAATGTTATAACGCAATAGTCACTCTGCTTCAACCATTGTTCTTTCACTTGGGCATACCTCATCAGCACTTTTCCCCATGAGCACCTACTGCCCTCCCTCTGGAAATGGCACCCAGGTTCACAATCTGCACATTTCCACTTCCTATTTGTGTTGCCACTCACAAAACACTGAGTTTCTTACCCCTTCTGTGTTTCTCCCGACTTCCATTAAAATATACATATGTATTGCATGTTGTTGATGTTTTCCAGGCCTCACTTCTGGCTTCCTTAGGGTGTGTCATGCCTTCAACTCTGAAGTGTCTCCACTCTTCTAGCTCACAGTGGCTGCTTCATCTCAGATTTGTACCAGCACTTCTTGCTTTCCTCCTAAATGGGGGATTTTCAGGGCTCCAACTCAGGCTCTTAGTCTCTGTTCTGTCTTTATATGGTCTAATGAATTTGACCACTGCCTGAAACCTGATGAGTCTGGAATGTCCCCTGCTTCATTGCTACATCTGAGGTGACTATCCTTTTCTAAGTACTTTTAGCAACACAGTTCAGGACTCACCACCCTCCCCATCACTTCAGTGTCTCTTCATGGGCTGGATAACTCAGTGCAAAAAACCTCCTCACAGGCAGACAATGTGTGCCCACTTAGAACACTCGGTCTTCCTTGTTCCCTGCCTACAGTTTATAGCCTTATCAAGTGTCTATTATAAACATAAACATTCCCATATATCAACTTCACTGAACTAATCTCAGTTTTTGCTGTGACTGTTTATCTCTTAGAATACATATCCACAATTATGTCGTTTCACTAGAATCTGTCCTCAGAAACATCTGAATGAGTTTTCGAATGCAAGGGCTTTATTGTGCACTCTGTTTTGAACAGCACTCCTGTGCCTGCCTGTGACTTATCTGAAATCCTTAGTTTGCTCAGTGCTGTAAGACAGCTGTGTCATTTGGCAGCTTCGTTCCTCCATTGAGTCATGTCCCATCAAGACATGTGTGAATCTTTCACATTCTAAGTGATTCATCAGTGAAGAGCCTCTCTCTCATACCTTTAAGTTTGAACATTATGCCTCACCTGGATAATGCTTTCTCTCGAATGAGCTTAGGTTCTGTTTCCCCTAACCATGTGCTTTTTTCTTTGTTCTTTCAACTTCTTGTAATACTTCCTTTTGATCAGCATCTCCAAGATACTTCGATGATTGTACTAACTTTCTAAACATGGTCCCTGATGAGTGCTCTCCTAATATTGCTGTAAGCACTTAATGGACGTCTGTTGGGTACTTCCTGCTAATCAGCTGGTTCTCTAATTGCTTTTTGGTTTCATCCACTAGACTGAGTTATCTTGAGAGCAGAGACCATTTTAATTATTTTTGTGGCCCTCAAAATAAGCATTATGTCTGGGAGATGGTAGGAAAATGAGTGTTAAGTGAGTAATTTGTTCATTCATTCACAAGATGAAAAATTAGTCGTTCTCTTGTGATACCCGCCCCCCGCCTCACCACCCTCCAAGGTATAATTAACTGAAAGATGAAATTAAGTCCTATAAATAGAATTATTCTGTGAGGCTTCAGAGTCTTCTTAAAGCAAGTTATAAATAATTACCTTTTGCAGTATGTAATATTAATTATGTTTTATACATTATGAATATCTTTTACTTGATTTATAAACTACAGTCTCTTATATCTGTTAACCTCCTTTTTAAATCAATTTGCACTGAACTATTGGCTTATTTTACATTTCTGGACTTTAGGATATTCACAGAACTATTAGGATTCACTTTATATTCCATTTATAGAAGTACATTAAATATGTAATTAGTTTGAAATATAATTTGATCCTATATTCCTCGACAAAAGTGAATTTTTTGAATTATAAAATCTAACACCTAATGATACAAATTAATATTTTTAAAAGATTATAAGCTTCTTCATGTGTTCTTCTGCCAAGCTGAAAGGCCCATTTAGCATGTTTCTTTAAAATGGACAGGAAAATGAGAATGTCTATTGCCTTTAACAAAGTTCATATCAATGCCAGATTCACTCTTGTCTTATGAAATTTTATTCATATGGTACCCAAACCAAAAAAAAGTCAACTGTATTTCAAGAGTATTTTCTTTATTTTTAATAAAGGTTATGCAAGCTTTTGAAATATATTCTCTGAAGATGACATATTTATATATTAATCACAATTAAGGATAGGCTCCATGCGCAGCAGTAGATGATGACCACAAAACAAATTCAATAGTATCCTAGTACACATCATTCACATACAAACACCATTCACTAAACAAAGAATCTTCTCTGATGAAGCCTGAACAAGGCACTGATCTATGGGTATAGCAATGTCACTAGGAGTCATTTTATTGCTATGGACTTTTTAAAAAATCTTTTTATTCTTTTGTGTGTGTGTGTGTGTGTGTGTGTGTGTGAATTTCACATAATGCACTAGATATTTTTTATAATAGTATTAAGTATCCCCCTAGGTTCTTGACCGCTTTAGCAATGTTGGTCATGCATTCATTCACACAGAATGGAACTTAAATACAGTCAAAAAGTGATTGGTTACTCTCATAACATTTGTGCCACTATTGTATCAGTACATCTTGCAAATGGCTCATTGTTATTCTTAGGGTGTGTGCTAATGATAGTCTGTTCACAAATCCTTTTCCTGTGCCACCAATGTGCTTGAGACTATCCCTACACTCTCTTCTATCAGATTTGGTGTTATCTGACTGCAGTGAGAATTTTGTAATTTTGGTTTCTTTGGGGAAAAAAAGCACAGAAATGTTAAGGGAATATGTTTTTGTTTTAATCCCATGTGTGAAGATAAGAGGATGCTTCACAGCAGGTGACTATGATTTGCCTCATACTCTAGCAGGGGCATGATTTTGCCAGCTGCAGATAGTTTCTTTGAGTGTGTGACATTTGGAATTGCGGGAACTTTTCAGAGGATACATAAATGCTAGGACCCAAGAGGCGGGGTTGCTATTGTTGGCTGGTTGGCATTTGGAATCTGTTGGTTGCTATTTGTTAAATAGTCGTGTACAAAAAAGAAACAAGAAGAAATTACATATCCTGATGATGAAGATCTGTATGCCCCTAGTGAGCAGGAAGTAGTTTAAGGATAAAGCTGTGCCCTTTCCTCTTTATCCTTTTTTTCCTCTACTATCTAGTGTTAGGGGGGTTCATAAGGGAGAAGAAGGGTCAAAGAGAGAAAGGAACCCAAAAATCAGGAAAAACTCTGGTCACATCTAGCCTAAACTCCATATAGAGTTGCTATTTGCATGGGTGGTAAGTGTGGATTTTTCTTCTACATGCATCCATCCATTTTACAAGTACCACTGGTGGAAAACCCTGGTTTGTTTGTTTGTTTGTTTGTTTCTAGGTGTGCATTTCTGGCTTCTTTACAAAAAAAATAGGTATGTGTATTTATGTCTGGAACTTTAATTCAATTCCTTTGGGTCAATGTGTTCATTTTTAGGTCAAGGCCATGTTTTTTTTATTACTGTAACTCTTCAATACAACTTGAAATCTGGGTTGGTGATGTAGTTGTTTTTATTATTCAGGCTATTTTGGCTATCCAGGGTTTTTGTGTTTCCACATAAAGTTGAAATTATTTTTATTGTTTTCAATTTCTGTAAAGAAATGTGTTGGAGTTTTGATGGAGATTTCATTGAATCTGTGGGTTGATTTTGGTTGGATGGTCATCTTTGAAATATTAATCCTACTGATTCTTGAGCATGGGAGGTCTTTCCATCTTACGGTGTCTTCTTTAATTTCTCAGTTTTATAGCATTTAAATTTTTTATTTGACTTTGTTTTACAATAGTATATAAAGGTGCCTTTATATAAATCAAGGCACATAGTTCAATACTGAGCAGTTTTCTCGTTATGTTCTTATTATCATAGAGCAGAATTATTATTTCTCAGAATTTTCCCATTGCCTTAATGTAATGTGTGTTCTTATTAGCACTTTAGATCTTATTTTTCTTTCTCATTATTACATTCTCGCTTTTTGTTTATTGAACTTACAGTCAAAGGGATCTAATTCCTTGAATCCATTTATAGGCATTAAACTAAATGACATTTTAACAGAAGTATTTTTCTCTTATAATTATTTTTTGTATATTCTTACTATACTTGAACCCATTTCATATTGGATTCACCATCCCTTATACTTTTATCCTCTTACTGCACTTTTTCCTGGAAATGAGAATTTTTCCCCTTTATTAGACACAACCATTCATCAAATTAGGAAATCTACATAGTTCTTATCAATTACTCCTGAGACTGGCTTTCCCTCATTCATCTCTCCAGTTGTGCCGACCGTAGTTCAGGGTCATACTTCATCTGGTTGTCATCTCCCCTGAATTCTTTTCAAACTGAAAACATCCCTTCTTTGAACGACATGATCTTGTATTGAGTTCAGGCTCCATTTCTTTCGTTGGAATGCCTTAGAGACTACTTTTTCTTCCCAGAGCTTCCTCTTTAGTTCAGAACCATTCCACGCAGCTCCAGTTGGTCACATTCTTAATCATATTAACTTTGATATCTTGATTAATGGAGTGTCCTTTAGGCTTTTCCCTCAATGAATTGAGACGAAAGAAAGATGCACTCAGGATTTGGTGGTATATTTTGAAGTTATCTGGCTTGTCTTCTGAACAGTTGCTGATGTTAAGTGAAGGGCATGCTCACCCAAAATACTCAGGCAAGCTCATATCAGATTCTACCCCTGTCTTACCTGATTTAAAACAATCTACCAACAATCTTGATGGGAGAAAGAATGAAGAGAAGCAGCAGCTTGCTTTCCATATGACTGGCAGGCACTGCCTCTATTTCCATCTGATCTCAGGGCAAGAGAATTTGTACCTTTAAGTTCCATCGACTCTAAGTGGTATCTAGATTGTGAATAGGAAATAGCAAAGCTTTGGCAAGGGAAGGAAGGAGTCAAGTGTGGGAATGAGTGTGGAGGTGTGGGGCACTGTCTTGGTTAGGGTTTTCATTGCTGTGAAGGGACACTATGACCAAGGCAACTCTTATACAGGAAAGCATTTAATTGGGGGGTGGTTTACAGTTTCAGAGGTTTAGTCCATTATCATCATGGCCGAAAGCATGGCAGCTTGCAGGCACACATGATGCTGGTGGAGTCAATAGTTCTACATGTTGATCCCAGGGCAGACAGGAAGAGACTAGAATTCCACGTGGGTGGAGCTTAAGCATAGGAAATCTCAAAGCCCACCCCAACAGTGGCATACTTCCTCCAACAAGGTCACACCTACTTCAATAAGGTAGTATCTCTAAATAGTACTGCTCCCTATGAGCCAAGCATTCAAACACCAAACACGTGAGTCTATATGGCGGTCAAACCTATTCAATCCACTACAGGCGCTAAGGCAGGACTTTCTTTTTCCCTTTGTCCAATGGATTCTCCTGAAAATGCTCATTACTTCATCTACAACAACAAAAAAATCTTAAATATTCCTGTGATGGATATAAGCCACACTATCCGATTTGCAAATCTTTCATTTTTAGCCGTCCCTGAACATTTTCAGAAACTAGCAATGGTAACTAATAGTTTAAAAAATGAGTAACAAACATAGTCATGCGATTCTGAAATCATTGTCACTGCCTGCAGGCCAGTCAAGGCAGCTCATAAAATACCACAGCTCTCTGGCTTTTTGCTTCACTTCATTGCTCTCTTCATGGCAATGAAGTGAAGACACGGAGTGTGACTTCCCACTGCAGTACTGAGGATTAAGTGCAGTTCTACATATGAAAGAAAATCTACAAACTATAAAACTTTATACAAATATGTCATTACACATCACACAGCACTTTTAGGTAGTCACAGTAAGAGCTACCATTTACTCACTGTTCTCCCTACCCTACACTCTGCACTCCTTTCTGGGGCCCACAACACCCCAATGTATATATTCATGACAATTTCCCTGATGAGAAGAGGGTTAAACACTGTCCCTAATCTCACAGGTAACTATGAAAACCCAAACTCAGGTATGTCAGATTCCAACACCTGACTACTTAGTGTCCCAAATTCTGCTCCAAACTCTTTCCTGTAGCCTGAGCCTCAGAGCTACTAATGGAGAAAATGACCTGAAAAATCTTTCATTTGCTATGAACTATTGGCAAGCCTTTCTATTATCGGCTCTAAATTTCCCAGCGTGGAAACCATTCTGCTTTCTGGAGAAGCTTAAACCTCTTAGTTTACTAGTGACTCAGGACTCTCATTATCTGCCAGAACTTCCTCATTTTCTGAAAGCAGTTTTGTCTCTTCAATCTTCTCCTCTCCTGTCTCGTCTTCTCTTCTTTCCCCCTCCCCAAACATTTCTTATATTTTCATAATCATAATTTCCTTTTACTTCTACCACTACATGAGAAATACCCAATTTAATTGCAAAGGCTTAAAAAAAATTAGCCTTTTAAGAAATTAAATAGGCATTCAGGTCAGGGACAAGGCCTATGTATGATAATTATTTAATTATTAATGTAGCCCATGAATCCTTGCTAAAATTTTGACAAATACAGACTTCTCTCCCTTCAGTTCTTTCCAAGTTTACCTTGGTAGGCACTTGTCAATTTTTCATGTACAAAACTAGTGATCCAACAAGTGATTATTAGAGATCCTAAACTAAAAAAAAAAAAATTATCAAGAACAGTGGTGGCACCTTCTTAATTTGGTGTTTAGCAACACTTGTAGAATGTCCAAGGAGTTTAAAGTCCCCATGACCATGATTGTTGTGAAATGCTGACTGGTAAGGATGAACTGAATAAAGAACAGATACAAAAAGAGCTTTGTTGAGTGAGACATGTCCACCACAGTTCCTACTTCCCCATCAGCATCCATGTCCTCTTAATACTCAAGAACCCATGTTCTATCACATCACCTGCTAAGCTTTTAAATGCAAATTGAACTATTCATCCAAGGTACATATGACATGTCAACCTCTCAGATACATCACTGTGGACAAACATTTTGGTTTGGGAGGCATTCTGGTGTGTGTGTGTGTGTGTGTGTGTGTGTGTGTGTGTGTGTGTGTGTGTTCTGTGAGATCTATGTGTGTACGTATTTGTGGAACTTAGCTTTCTTACGTGGGTTGTGAGACGCAAAAGTCAGGTCTTCATTTAACTTACTGAGCCATCTCTCCAGACCAAGTTTTGGTTTTGTTTATTTGTTTTTTGTTTTGTTTTGTTTTGTTTTTAGTTTTCTCCTTTCCAATTTATTTAGTTCCGAGAATGCCTTTATATTTACTCTAAATTTCTATATCCTTTGTGTCTGGGTTCTATTTTAAAAGTTATTTTGAGCATAAGTAGTAACAGCAGTTTATTTCATTTTAAAGAACTATAAATTAACAGGCACAGGTGGACTCACACGAACCCTGTTTCATATGACAGAAACTGTATCCCAGCAAGGGAAATGTCTAGGGGGAATTAGCTTCCTTGTCATTTTACGACAGGATAGAATGGTTATCCTGCTTTCCTATATTGCATTCTAAGTAGTTTATTAATGACGGAAGGGGTGGGGGAAGAAGAGACACAGGCAAACAGAAGTGCATTTCCTGTGGAACAGGAAGACCAGTCTCCTGCTCTAGTTACACACACTGAGATCTGTTTCTGCAGCCAGAAGCCACTTCCCTTTTCAGAGATCCAATGGGTTGTGGGTGAAGTGTGAAATACTGTTTGACAAGCTACCTGGAGGATTTCGCATAATTCTGCCTGTATTCTAGAACATAAGAGTTAGTTTGAGATACATGATCCCAGGACATGATTCAGAAGCTACTGTGAGAGCCACAATACTCTAATTTTGTGCATCCTTCTCTGTCTTGCTAGCACTTTGTCATGTAACTAAAATGCTAAATTTTATTTTATTTTAATTAATTTTGTTGTAAGGACTTTTAAAAAGTCTTTGAGATAAGGGGTAAAATCTTAGTTTCCAAAGTACTGAAGATGCTCATCAACACTTAACTATGAGGCCAATTAAAACTTTGGAATGAAAGTAGACCTACTCAATTGATCATATTTAATTTGGGGTTGAGTTGATATTCATAGAAACTTTATTTAACTTAAGAATCATCTGTAAAAAATATAGCTAATTAAACTATTTAAACAGTATTTAGATTATTGTCGATTGATTTGGAACCATTAATCTTTAAACAGACATTATAAATGAGTACACAGACACCGCACGTGGATTTTAACAAGCCTTGGCCTGAATTGTGCAATCCTAGCCCATCTAAGCTAGCTCTTAATTCTATTACCCAAATATGACCCCATATATACATACGTCCCCTTGGACTGCCATTCTCCATGATATGCCGATGTTCCTGGCCATGTGGAAGGAGGTTCCTTTCTCTAACCCATGGCGTGTGCCTCCTTCCTGCTGCTCCTGGCTGGAATGCCTTCTTCCTCTGTCTGAAGCACAGGCTTCCTGTTCTCATCCCAGGAAGTCCCACATTTTTTGGCTTTGCCCAATCTCAGGCCTTGCCATTTTATTTAACCAATCAGAGTCAATGAAAGTAACAGACAGAAAGCAGGACCAATTAATTAACATTTAGAATGCTTAACACTACCCCAACAATCATCTGTATGAGGAATGTCGCTTTTATCCTGCCTTTTCACAATGTTTACTCTTTCCTTGAAGGTATCAGATACACACAGGACTTCAACATTCTATCATCAGACCTACCCAACCCAACTGTCTACCTCTGGACAACGCAACCCTACCTCAGAAGCTGAAAGAAGTCGGTTATTCAACCCATATGGTTGGGAAATGGCACTTAGGATTTTACAGAAAAGAATGCATGCCCACCAAGAGAGGATTTGATACCTTTTTTGGCTCCCTTTTGGGAAGTGGTGATTATTATACACACTATAAATGTGACAGTCCTGGGATGTGTGGCTATGACTTATATGAAAACGACAATGCTGCTTGGGACTATGACAATGGCATCTATTCAACACAGATGTATACTCAGAGGGTGCAGCAAATCTTAGCTTCACATGATCCCACAAAACCGATATTTCTATATATTGCTTACCAAGCTGTCCACTCACCACTGCAAGCCCCTGGCAGGTATTTTGAACACTACCGATCCATTATCAACATAAACAGGAGGAGGTATGCAGCCATGCTCTCCTGCTTGGATGAAGCAATCCACAATGTAACCCTGGCTCTTAAAAGGTATGGTTTCTATAACAATAGTATTATCATTTACTCCTCAGATAATGGTGGGCAGCCCACAGCAGGAGGAAGTAACTGGCCTCTCAGAGGCAGCAAAGGAACATATTGGGAAGGAGGCATCCGGGCAGTTGGCTTTGTGCACAGCCCTCTTCTGAAAAACAAAGGAACGGTGTGTAAGGAACTTGTGCACATCACAGATTGGTACCCCACCTTAATTTCACTGGCTGAAGGACAGATTGATGAAGACATTCAGCTAGACGGATACGACATCTGGGAGACCATAAGCGAAGGTCTTCGTTCACCCCGAGTGGATATTTTGCATAATATCGACCCCATTTACACTAAGGCGAAAAATGGCTCCTGGGCAGCAGGCTATGGAATCTGGAACACTGCAATTCAGTCGGCCATCCGGGTTCAACACTGGAAGCTCCTCACAGGAAATCCTGGCTACAGTGACTGGGTCCCCCCTCAGGCTTTCAGCAATCTGGGCCCAAACCGGTGGCACAATGAGAGGATTACCTTGTCAACTGGCAAGAGTATTTGGCTTTTCAACATCACGGCTGATCCATATGAGAGGGTGGACCTATCTGGCAGGTATCCAGGCATCGTGAAGAGGCTGCTGCGGAGACTCTCACAGTTCAACAAGACTGCGGTGCCTGTCAGATACCCCCCAAAGGATCCCAGAAGCAACCCTAGGCTCAACGGAGGAGTCTGGGGTCCCTGGTATAAAGAGGAAAACAAGAAAAAGAAGACAAACAAAACTAAGGCTGAGAAAAAGAAAAAGAAAAGTAAGGCTAGGACAAGGAAACAGCCAACAGCGTGCTCCCCAAGAAATTGCCACCCAAGTGTTACTGCTAAATAAATGCAAGATTTTCTGCCTTGGTTAAACTTAAATGGCCCTGTTTCTAGGTAATTCAGAGAATTTGGTCAGAAATACCATGGCCAGCGGCCTCGGGGACTTGTTTTCACAAAATTGCTCTCTGCCAGAGGTTTCAGGCACCAGGCTGCCATAGATAGTGGGCAAAACTACCCTCCTGGGTGCCAAAGGCGATGTTTCTGCTGGCCACACAAGGAGGACAATGAGCTTCTTTATTTCTCTCTAGTCTGTATAAACGGTACTGAATCATGAGTCAGCTGACCAAACAGAATGCTTTGAATCCTTTGACGCGCAAAAGGAATTGTGACCCTATGGTAATTACAGGATAACAAGATTTAAAGAAATGACTTTTGATACAGTCAAAGGTTGTGTCTCTTTAAAGGCCTAAAAACAATATTTCTAAACGAAAATTTTTGTCTGTTTAATATGCATGTTGGGCTTTTAAGCTAATTCTACTTTGTGCTGTTATTTTTCTCTTCTCTAAGAAGACGTTTCTGTTAGAGGACAGCTGGCACTTCATCTCATCCTGCTTAAAGGAATGGCAGATAATATCTAAGCATTGTCAGAAATGAATGTAACTACATCCCAAACACCTTGGTAGAACAAAAAGTTCAATACTAAGGCCTAATTTATTTTTCAAAAAAAGTTACACAAATAATTCTAATTATTTTATTTTTAGTTCCTACGTAAGAATTTTATTTCAATTCTTTAAAGTTACTAAGCACTGTAATATCATAAATTGCTGTAATATTATGTATGTTCATAAAATATAACAGGAAACTCATTCAGAAAAAAAATTATAGCCATTTTTCACCATTATTTGAATGTAAGAAGATGAATATATTTTCAAAATTTTGTAAATTTGTTGTTATACAGAGTTGATTTCACTTTATTGTTTCCAACATAAACTATTTTTATATATTAATTAATAAAGTGATTTATTTTATGGCATTAGTGTGGCTTTCCTGATTTTATGTTTACACTTCCAGAAAAAAATCATATTATTCATTTTGACAAATAAAAATCTTTTTAGTATTTTTAGCTGCCCAGGATGGTCTTGAACTGGTGTACAACAGCTTGCCTGGCAACAGGCAAAAATCTTTGCAAATAGGCATTTGAAGGGATGGTGTGCTAATGGAGCAATACAGATTTTGTAAATGAAGATATTTTTCCCCATGTTGCTACTGCACTGAGAATAATGTTCTGTTATTGAAAAAATATATATATATATATTTATAAAGAACCTCCTTTTACACATAGTACAGGATAGAGAAAAACAGAAATGGAAGATCCAGAGTCTCTGAGGCCTCATTAAAAATCTTCCATGCAGCATGAAAGGATTAAGGAATGATTACCTGTAATGAAGTTAAGCACAGGCTGTGGAGCAGCAACTGCTCCTGGTGGTCACAGAGCTTTCTTTGACATGCCCTCTGTTAATGCAGAAGCCATGAAGCCACACTTGAAGAGCCACAGGCAGCAGGAGCTGTGGCCTGTACACTAAGAACCATGATAAGACACGAGGTGGGCGG
Source organism: Lophiomys imhausi (assembly GCA_907164525.1). Classification (NCBI taxonomy): domain Eukaryota; kingdom Metazoa; phylum Chordata; class Mammalia; order Rodentia; family Muridae; genus Lophiomys; species Lophiomys imhausi. The sequence continues at coordinate 1,805 of CAJQZJ010028132.1, read as the reverse complement.
GGCCTGTACCACGTACCTTGTAAATAAGAGAAAGCAGAGGCCACCCTCCATGATTCTGAAAACTCCAGTAGAACCCCTTCTTTTCCTGATAAGTCTTCCTCCTGCTTCCTTGATCACATTTTAAAGAGGATGCTTGATCTTTGCTCCTGCTCCTGGGTGGACTGATGAAGAAAAGTCTCAGTATCTCACTCTTTGGAAACTGAAAAGAATGAAGAAAAGTATTTCCCAAATGCTCCAGATCATTGTGCATTCCTAGATGGTCCTGAAGGGAACCACTGAGCAGGGCTCTTTTTTTTTTTTTTTTTTTTTTTACTTTATTTTTTATTTCTACAAGTTACATCTCAATCGCAATCCCCTCCCTACTCCCTCCTCCAGTCCCATCCTCCCACCCTCTTCAGCCTCAACCCACCCATCCCCTTCCTTTTTTACTTTTTTTAAGTTTAAGGTATATCTTTTTCCTCCCAACAGCTCCTCCTTTCAGTCCAACAAATGGCTCTTTCTCTTATAATAATAAATAAAATACAAAACAACAGTAATAATTAGGCCACAATTATGAGAGTTATATGGCTTAGCATGCATTCCCAATGTCCAGTCCATATGTATTTGGCACCTGACTTTAACATTCTACTATCTAACCATCTCCATGAGTTTAAAGTTCTATATCCAACTCAACTTTCAACCTAACTTTCATCACAATTTTAAAAACATCTTCTTAGATCCAGAACACCCTCTTGATTCCTAAACAACTCAAAATTTAACTATGAGACTCTAGCTATCTATTCTTCAACCACCTCAGAGACCTGAGAGGGATAAATATATCTGATTATATAGGAAGGGCAGGGCCCACAGCTTCCAAAACTAAGAAATGACATACCAGTGGCTGCCTGGACAGTTCCCATTTTCTCTCCATACATTACAGCATCAATCTTCAGTCGTTTAGCCTCGTTTCTCTGACAGACATTGATTGTAGGGCTCTTTCTAACCTACACCAGCCTTCTGTGTCTGGTTTCCTCACCACTCTGTCTAAGTCAGGTTCTCATGATGCATTCCTCTGCTGCCTATGGCTTTCTCGGGTGTATAAACTATTTCCTTTGGGAGTCCTGATCCTTTAATGAGGATGACCTGAGAAGCCTCCACTGGCTTTGTCAGACAATAATCTGTGGAGGTGGCTATTTGGACAGGATGAGAATGGAGATTAAAAACGGTTTCTTCAAATTAAAACAAAACAAAACAGGTTTGTATAAAGTACCTTACACTCTGTAGAATCATCTGCTCTTCTCTGTCTAGTCTACCGAAAAAGACCATTTCATCTGTATTTATATGCCTTTTTCTCACTTTTCTAAAAGTTGATGAATATTATAGTTTCCTTCATCAAGCCCAATTAAAAATCTCAACAGGAAATCTGAGCCACTGAAAGTCAAATAACTATATAGTTAATGTATTTTAAAATTTGATATGCCAATGAATGTACCTTTAGGATTGATTCCTTTTATTTGAAATACTCATAAACATGCAAATTGTGAACTTGCTGTAGTTGACAGGAATGAGTTCCCTAACACAGAAAACAAATCCACATATGAAAAGCCAGCAGCTATTTTGTTTCTTAAGAGGAAAACACATTGCAAAATCTATTCATTTACTATATTTTGCTCTTGTGCAGGTTACTTTCTAGCTAATTGAGGCCGGTACTCAATAAAAAACATAAGAATGGGTTAACTAGGTGCCAAACAGAGAGTTTGTATAAAAGAAAGAGAATATGCCAAATATAATATTAATTTTGTATCAGTATACAAAGGTATAAAGCT
>CAJQZJ010028126.1:0-16961 GCA_907164525.1 Lophiomys imhausi | reverse complement strand
CAGACAGGCGGGGCCGCTGGTCTGTGGCTGGAGCCCTGGGCTGGATCCGCTCCTGGGCTAGATCTCTAGCCAGAGCTCCTCTCCAGACCGGTGACGGAGCTGGCTGATCTCAGGGTTGTGTCTAGATTTTGCACTATTAAGCTACCACAGGTAAGGTAAGCCATTGTGAGAGGCCAGCAGGTGTGGATATCAGGGATCTTTTAACAGCTTCCTCTAAGTTTTGATGTTTGGGAATTCTACTTTCATTTTCAGTGTTATCTAAAAGGGTAGAAATTATACTTAGACCTAGCTTACACTCTGTGAAGGAACAGCACATGTGAGAAGTAGATTTCTAGAGGAGATACAAGATATGTGACAGTGTTAGATGTACCTTCTCAGAAATAGCAAGCTGGTTGCAGTTCAGAGTACATCTGCATTGTACTCTCTGACCTACAGAAACACTGTTTCATGAGATTCTTTTTTTCAACTTTATTTCACTCAGATGAAGTGACTTAAGTGAAGACAGACATCTATGTGACCAGTTTTGTCCCTGTGTCAGACACTGACATGGTAAGTATAGTTCCTGAAAATGGAAAAGAGAAAGATGCTTCAATAAGTGAAAGGAAACAAATTGTCATTTTCCACAGCTAAACTCCAATCTATGTTCTGAGGAGATATCTTTTCCCATGAATTTCTTTCTTACTAGCATTTTTTGGACAAGTTTGCCTTTTCCATGCCATCTTCACCTGTATCCATAAACCGTACTAAACCACACAGGAGTATCTGTCTCTTCTTCTATATCTTTAAAAGTTGGCTTAGTTCTATATCTGCAATTATCTCTTCACACTTTTCTGGTACCATACCTATTCGTCCAAATCTGTCATTTGAAAAGAGTGGTGTGACAGTTCCTATTGTTGGTCAAGTAACAAGTAATGCCACCCAAGAAGGCTGTTCCTTGCAATTGGTGGATCTCTGTGAGTTTGAGGCCATCCTGGTCTATGGAGTGAGTCCAGGACAGCAAGGATTATTACACAGAGAAACCCTGTCTGGAAAAACTAAAAAAAAAAAAATTGGTCCTTTTATAGATGTGGGCAGAGGGAGAGCTACAGCACACACCCAAGCAACAGGGCAGAGAATAAATAGTTAGCAAGGGTTACTAACGAGCTGCCTGCAAAAATTGCCTCTCCTCCCACCATTCTCTTTTGGTGTACAAGCAAACAATCCGATGAAAGCTTAAATATCAGATATTGGACTATATGCTTTTCACACAGAAGAAAAAAATGAAGCCATTTTCTACTTTGTATTACTGGGATTTGGTAGATACCCAGTAAAATTTTGTTGAATAGTTTTATATTGGGAATAAGTTTTTGACTTAGTTTTTGAGACTGCATACATCTAGGTTTCCCCGGATGGACTGGAACTCACCTTGTAGATCACACTGACCTTGAACTCATGATAATCTTCATTCTTTTGCTTAAAGTTGAATGATAGGATCAGGCAGGAAATGAATATCCTAATATTTAGCAAAATATGTTTAAATCAGGTTCTTCATCCAACATTCTGGTATCTTCTGCATGTCTGTTTTTAGTGTGGCATGCCCAGCCCATTGTGAGGGTGCTGAGGGTCTCAACTCACACTGATTTAGGCAATTACATTACTATATTTCAGCCCTAAGAAAATTTAACTTTAAAATGAAATTTTAACACATTTTTTTCTTAAGCACACATACACACACACACACACACACTACATTTGTTTATTGTCTCTCATTCATTATCATCCACAAATACATTCAGACAAATGTACACATATACACCAAACACACATAGAATGCACAGAGCTGATGCACCATCTTAAATAGCCTATAGACATACACATGCAAACCGGTATCTGAACCCAAACATACCAGTGAAGCACACAAATAGTCTGTTTACCTGGCTTGTTGCTCCTTTCTCTTTTACAAGTATGGTTATTTCACTTATTTGTTTATATTTCTTCAATAGGATTAAGCTAAGGCAATAGAATGAATCGATTGTTCCTGCATGGGTCAAACAAATTAGTTGTTCTTTTAGCAGCATTCCCATCCCTTATTTTTTTAAATATTTATTTATTACCTGAGGTTTCATCTCCATCACAGTGTCCTCTTTCCATTCCTCCCAATCCCGTCCTCCCACCTTCTACCCTCTATCCCTTCCATCACACTGCTCTGGAGTGGAGGGTCCCTACATAACAGTCCCCCGGCCCAGTTCAGCAGTCATATGGCCTCCTCATACACTGGGGGCCTACAAGGCAGCACCACTAGGGCAAAGTGCCTCATTGACAGGAAAAAAGTTTATGTTCATGTTCCCTTTATTCCCTTCCCCATTGGTTGTATTATACTTATCCTGTACTCTATGGCTAAAATCCGACTATAAGTGAATAGATGCCATGTGCATCCTTCTGAGTCTGGGTTAGCTCACTCAGGATGAGCTTCTCTAGTTCCATCTATTTGGCTGCAAATTGCATGATTTCATTGTTTCTGATGGCTGAGTAGTATTCCATTGTGTACATGTACCACAGTTTTTTAGTCCATTCTTTGGTTGAGGAGCATCTGGGTTGTTTCCAGTTTCTAGCTATTACAAATGAGGCTGCTATGAACATAGATGAGGAAACTTCCTTGTGATTTGGTGAGGAATCATTTGGATGTATACCTAGAAGTGGTATGGCTGGGTCTCGAGGCAGAGCTATTCCAAGTTTTCTAAGATATCGCCAGACTGACCTCCATAGTGGTTGCACAAGTCTGCACTCCCACGAGCAATGGAGGAGAGTTCCCCTTTTTCCACACCCTCGCCAGCATGTGCTGTCCCATCCCTTCTTAAGGCTGTAGTTCATCTGAGCAGAAACACATTTCTGTTGCTTTTTAAAAGTTTCCTCTCTGTACTTGGTAGGGTATATCAGTTGATCACAAACAGTCTGACTTTGGTGATGAGTTACAGCAAGAACCTAAGCACGCCTGACAACAGAAAACACAAAAAAGTAAATAAACTTATTTTGTAGTAGAAGAAATGAGTAGGAAACTGGATGTAATTGGAATTTTATAGGCATCCTGATTGAACAGGTCATGATAACTCTGCAATAAATGGAGTGAAATAATACAAGGCTCCTCAGTAGTATCAACACTGTGAGAAAGCAAAAGACCTTGTCCCAATTTGATTGAATTTAGGCCATGTGCCTTTCTGTAACTATCTATTATTAGGAGTGATTAGGCCATTTTCTTGATTAGATATATGGAATGGTGGTAGAGAGGTGGCAATGACAGGCAGAATGGCTACAAAAGATTTAGTGAAAATGTACTTTCATATTGGGACTGTCTATCCCTTAACAATGAAAAAAAAATATTCACAGATGGAAAAATTCCCCATGGTATCCAAGATCTTTTGTTTAAAGTTGTTGTATAATATTTTCTCTCTTAATATTCATTTTATACATTTGAGTTAAAATATAACTACATCACTGTTCTGTTCTCTTTCTTTCCTTCAGCCCTTTCCAACCCCTTCCTCTAACTCCTCCCACATGCTCTTCCCCACTCTCAAATTGAGGCCTCTTCTTTCACAATTATTATTGTTAAGATCCTTTGAATTACAGTGTATATCATGGAGGCTGAGGAACTGTAAAGTAGGAAAGTTTAGATTTTAGTTCTAGGTGTTTGTCACCCTTTGCTGAAGGATTCTTTGACTGCTAAAAGTCAGTAAGGTAACAAGTGCCAGCAGGAAATCTTCAACTGAGAAATTTTCTAGGATGTACAATAGGTATCCAAGTAGAGAAGCAAATAAATAATACAGTCATAGAACTGACCACCTTACTCACTGAGAAAAGAAAAACCCTGGAAGCTTGAGGAATGAGAACACATACTAGACATTACACTCATAATTCTTTTTTTAAATACTCATAATTCTTGACAATAAATTCAGGTAACATATATTCTATTCTGATGAATTGTTACGGAAATTGTGCAAAATTATCAAAACATCTAACAATCACACAGAAAAAAAGTGGCCTTTATAAAGATAATAATATTTCAGGGGAAGTTTGTGGGTCTCCCCTTCCTCAGGGGCCATTGGCCACCAGCACATGAGGGCAAGGGTTGCAGAGGCAGAGAGCCGGGTTTGGATGGCTTTGAGTATGTTAGAAAGACTTCTGGGATACAGCTTCAGTGAGACAGTTCAGTTTTATTCGGGGTGAAAGAAGGCTATGTAGACTTGGGGAGTGGGCAGGGGTTTCCAGTGTACGTGTACATTATTGGCTGGGACATAGGTGCTGAGAATCCTCGATTTACATGAAGAGCAATTCCAAGTGCTTGCCAGGCAAGTTCTTATCGGGAGAGAGGAAGCCGAACCTGTAATTTGGCCATAGACTTATGTGACTAGCTCAGAGGCGGCAAGGCTGAGGTGTTGGGGAGGTGGAGCACAGGGCAGGGGAGGAGGGGGTAGAGGCCCAGAAGAGGGAGAGCAGTCCTTACTCTGGTTAGTCTCTACAAGATATTTTCAGTCTCACTCTTACTCAGGCCAGCTTCCCCCTCTTCTCCCTGGTGCCCACATAGGATTCTTTTACTGGTAGCAGTAGACTTGAAATCTGTTCCTCCCTAGAACTGAAAAAGAGGATGTGGTCTTGAGGTAGGACTATTTCAAATTTTCTAAGATATCACCAGACTGATTTCCATAGTGATTGTACAAGTTTGCATTCCCACCAGCAATGGAGGAGTGTTCCCCTTTCTTCACAACCTTGCCAACATGTGCTGTCATTTGAGTTTTTGATCTTAGCCATTCTGACAGGTGTGAGATGGAATCTCAGAGTCATCTTGAGTTGCATTTCTCTGATGATTAAGGATGTTGAGCATTTCTTCAAATGTCTCACTGCCTTACCACTTCTGGGTATCCATTCAAATGATTCCTCACCAAACCACAAGAACATATTCTCATCTATGTTCATAGCAGCCTTATGTGTAATAGCTAGAAACTGGAAACAACCCAGATGTCCCTCAACCGAAGAATGGGTTAAAAAACTGTGGTACATCTACACAATGGAATATTATTCAGCTATCAGAAACAATGAAATTATGCAATTTGCAGCCAAATGGATGGAACTAGAAAAGCTCACCCTGAGTGAACTAACCCAGACTCAGAAGGACACATATGGCATCTATTCACTTATAGTAGGATTTTAGCTATATAGTAGAAGGTATCAATACTACAACTAACACACCAAAGGGAACTTGGACATAGACTTCTTATTTTTTTAATTTTTATTTTTTATATATTAGTTATATTTTTTCTATTTTTTAGTCTTTTTTATCTATTGTATGCTTATTGATTTGTTTGTTTAGTATTTCTCTCTCCCAGAAAACGAGACACTTTTCTCTGATGGTACTGCTTCATAGATCCCCAATGAATGAAGAGGCTTTTGGCCCTCATACGACCTCTCAACTGAGATGAGGGACTGTTATATAAGGACACCCCACCCCAGAGAAATGGGATGGAAGGATTAGGAGGTAAAGAAAAAAAATGAAATGTGATGTTTCGGCCTTTTACTACTAACTGTCATGAACTGTTTAGGATAATTAAGAAATGCAAACGAATGGTTATGCAAGACAGTCATTCTGTTAGGTACTATGACAGCCTATTATAGTTACTTGCTAAGCTAATCAGAAATAAACCTGCTAAGAGACAAGCAACATCTGCTTACCCTAATATAAGAGATAGATAGGGCCTCTTCAAAAACCTCAAGAGATCTGCAGAATATGGCATTCAAAGATGTTTTCATAACTTTAGATTTTTTTTATATCAAGACATATCAACTCCTGACAGCACCCCCTATTCTCCTCCAAGTAGAAGATGAGCATCGAAGAATCTCCAGTGGGAGATGATTGAATTAGTGGCAAGCCTATCTCTTGGTAGGAAAAGCCCCTTGCTCCAACTGTAGACAGAATGCTGTCCAAAAAGGACAAAACCTGGAAGCAGGTAAGTCAACAGCCTAGCTCTGCCAAGACAGGGTAGGTAAGTACTTCATAACCCCTGCTCTACAATCAATGTCTGTCAGAGAAGCGGGGCCAAACGACTGAGGAGTGATGCTGTAATGTATGGAGAGAAAATGGGAACTGTCCAGGCAGCCACTGGTATGTCATTTCTTAGTTTGGGAAGCTGCAGACCCTGTTCTTCTTATAAAATCAGATATATTTATCCCTCTCAGGTCTCTGAGGTGGTTGAAGAACAGATAGATAAAGTCTCATAATTAAATTTTGAGTTGTTTAGGAGTCAAGAGAGTGTTATACATCTAAGAAGATACTTTTAAAATTGTGTTGCAATTAGTATGAATGTTGAGTCAGATATAGAACTTTAAACTCATGGAGATGTTTAGATAGTAGAATGTTAAAGTCAGGTACCAAATACATATGGTCTGGTCATTGGGAATATACGTTAAGCCATATAACCCTCATAACTGTGGCCTAATTACCTCTGTTGAACTGTATTTTATTTATTATTATAAGAGAAAGAGCCATTTGTTGGACTGAAAGGAGAAACTGTAGGGAGAAATAAGATATACCTTAAACTTAAAAGAAAAAAAAGGGAAGAGGATGGGGGGTTGAGGGTGTGAGGGTGGGAGTGGAAGGGGAATAGGGAGGGGACTGCGATTGAGATGTAACTTGAAGAAATAAAAAATAAAGGAAAAAAAAGAGATGGAAAAAAGATGCATTTTCTTCTCTAATCTTTCTGTTTATTTGCATTAATAAATAATCCAGTGTTATACTATTTTTGCATTTATTGGAAGAATTCAGCTTGCCTTTCTTTTTATAAATAAATAAATTTATTTATCTATTGCTTCAGGTTACATTTCCATCATATTGTCCTCTTTCCCCCCTTCCCAGTCCCGCCCCCCACCCTCTACCCACTCACCCTTCTAGTCCACTTCTCTGGAGTGGAGTGTCCCTACATAACTGTCCCTCGCCCCAGTCAGGTGCCTTTCTTTTTTTTTTATATTTTTTTATTTCTTATTTCTTTTTTAAATTTATTTTTTATTTCTTCATGTTACATCTCCATTGCAATCCCCTCCCTATACCCCCTTCTGATCCCACCCACTTCCCTCTAAACCCACTCATCCCCTTCATTTTTTTTAAAGTTTAAGGTAAATCTTTTCCCCCCAACAGCTCCCCCTTTCAGTCCAACAAATGACTCTTTTTCTTATAACAATAAATACAATACAAAACAACAGAAATAATTTGGCCACAATTATGAGAGTTATATGGCTTAGCATATATTCCCAATGTCCAGTCCGTATGTATTTGGCACCTGACTTTAACATTTTACTATCTAAAAATCTCCATGAGTTTAAAGTTCTCTATCCAACTCAGTTTTCATTCTAACTTGCATCACAATTTTAAAAACATCTTCTTAGATTCAGAACACCCTCTTAATTCCTAAACAACCCAAAATTTAACTATGAGAGTCTAGCTATCTAGTCTTCAATCACCTCAGAGACCTGAGAGGGATAAATATATCTGGTTATACAGGAAGTGCAGGGCCAGCAGCTTCCAAAACTAAGAAATGACATACCAGTAGCTGCCTGGACAGTTCCTAATATCTCTCCATACATTACAGCATCAATCTTCAGACATTTGGCCCAGTTTCTCTGACAGACATTGATTGTAGAGGAGGAATTTTGAAGGACTTGCCTACCCTGTCTTGGCAGAGCTTGGCTGTCGACTTATCTGCTTGCAAGTTTTGTCCTTTCTGGGCAGCCTTCTGTCTACAGTTGAAGCAAGGGGTTTTTCTTGCCAAGAGATAGGCTTGCCACTAATCCAGCCATCTCCCACTGGAGATTCTTTGATGCTTATCTTCTACTTGGAGTAGAATAGGGGATGCTTTCAGGAGCTGACATGTCTTGATATCAAAAAATCTTAAGTTAAGAAAATATCTTTGAATGCCATATTCTGCAGATCACTTGAGGTTTTTGAAGATGCCCTATCGATCTCTTAGATTTGGATAAGCAAATGTTGCTTGTCTCTTAGCAACTTGATTTCTGACTAGCATAGAAAATAACTGTGATAGACTGTCCTAGTACCTAACAAAATGACATGCTTGAATGATGATTAGTTTGCATTTCTTAATTATCCAAAACAGTTTATGATGGTTGGTAGCAAAAGGCCAAAACTTCTCACTTCACTTTTAAGCATTACCTAAGTACAATACCTTAAAAAGAGTTATCCTTAATTTTGTATCAATATACAAAGATCAATACCAATGTGGCCAAATATGATCTTAATTTTGTATCAATATACAAAATCAATACCAATGTAGCCCAATACACTCTAATTTTGCATCAATATACAAAGATCAAGAGCAATTTAGCCAAATAGAATATTAATTTTATATCAATATACAAAGGTATAAGGGCATATTCAATAATCTGACCTTTTTTTTTGATCATTCTTATATATGTCTATGTCCAGATTTTTCTCAAGTCTTTTCACTCCTACATAGGAGCGAAAGAAGGATACAGAAAAGAAAAAGAGAGAAGTCCCTGGGTCTAACCTCCAAAACCTATTTAACATTCCATTTAACAGCTTGTAATCTCTCCACCTAAATAACAAGATTATCTATAACCTATCAAATGACTAAAGGGGGTAAAACACCAACCCCACCTTCTGGAGATGGGATGTTGGTCTCTTAAAATGACTTCCTGCTGATTTGAGACGTAGTAAACATGTTTGGGGCCCAAATAAGAATGGAAAAAGGTTAAAAATGTTAATACAATCATTTGATGTTCAGTCCTTTTGTGCTCAGCTATTTAAATGTACTAAAAAGTTTGTAGACAGAAGCTGAACTTCAGGTCTTTACTGAAGTTTTGGCTGGAACATTCTGTGGAGCCGAACAATCTTAGCGATTTTACATTGTTGTGGTTGTAGACTTTCGATGAAACAGCTATTGAGAAAGTCTGAAAGGCTGGATCGTCTAGGCTACTTGTCTTCTTTGGTGTCTGATCTCTTTTATTCAAAGGTTTCAGTTGTCCAGTTGTCCCTGGTTCCTTAGATGAATGATTTAATCTCCTGGAAAGATAAGAACAGAGCCCTGCCCTAATCCTAACTCTGGGACACTACCTTCTTTTTTTGGGGGGGGGGGTCAGGTAATATTTTTCCTGGAGCAAATTTTCTATTTAGAGCTTGCTTTGTGTCAGGCTGACCTTGAACTCTGAGATCTGCAGGTTTCTGTTTTTAGTGTGTTGGGATTTAGGATGTATCCTCAAATGATGGGATTAAGGGTGTGTACTATTACCACGCTGTTCCTTGTAACTCTAGAATTTATAAGACAACTAACTCTATAGTGTCCTCCTGTCTCTGCTGGAGTTAAAGGCATGGGCTTACACCTCACATTTCATATATTTTACCTTTGCTCCAAATTTTTCAACTCTTGGAGGTTTAGAAAACCAGGTAGAACTGAAGGAACCTTTAATTTATTTACAGTATTTTAAACCTCTTACCTGCTTTTTAATGCCAAATCGTGAAAATATCTTTTATATTCACAAAAACTTTTAAGCTGCTATCACGTTTGTGTAAGCTATGTGGCCACCTGCAGTCTAACATTCTAATCTAAAATTAATACCATTTTCCTTTCATTCCAGTAAGGCAAGTATACCTTTGGTAAATTATAGTTTGTAAACTTTATATTGTATTTTTATTATATTTTTTATGATTATTAACTCTTTTCTTTTTTTAAACTCTTTTCTTAAAATAGTATTATTTTGTTTTCTCAAGTTACTTCTAAAACAGTTTCCTCCCTCCTTCCCTCCTGACCCCTCCCTCCCTCCCTTCCTCCCTCCCTCTCTCCCTCATTATACCTCTACTTGGTAGTCTCTTTCTCCTCAGATGAGGTGGGCCCTCACATATCATACTCCCTCAGATCTTCAGTCATGTGAGGGCCAAGGGCTTCCACTTGTATTGGGGCTTGATATGGCACATAATCTAGGGTAAGGTGTTCCACTAACCTGCAGCAGATATCATGACTCACTGGTGAGTGAAATTTTTCCTAGGATAGATATGCTAGGTTCCTATCTATTTGGGTTGTGGGTTGTAGGATAGTTATCCTATGATGTATGGTTAATATCCATTTATAAGAGAGTACATACCATGTTTATCTTTCAGGGACTGAGGCAGGTCACTTAGGATGAGCTTTTCTAGCTCCATCCATTTGGTTTTGAATTGTATGATTTCCTAATTTCTGATAGCTGTGTAGAATTCTGTTGTATAAATATACCACAGTTTTTTAAAAAAAATATTCTTCAGTTGAAGGACATCTGGGTTGCATCCAGTTTCTGGCTATTACAAATAATGCTGCTATGAACATTGTTGAGGCAATGTCCTTGTGGTTTCATTTCGAATCTTTTGGATATATGCCCAAGAGGAGTATGGCTGGATCTTGAGGTAGAATTATTCCCAATTTACTAAGATATCTCCAGATTGATTTCCAAAATGGTCTCACAAATTTGCACTCACACCAGCAAAGGGGGAGTGTTCCTCTTTCTCCAAATCCTTGCCAGCATGTGCTATCATTTGAGTTTTTGGTCTTAGCCATTCTGACAGGTGTGAGATGGAATCTCAGACTTGTTTTAAGTTGCATTTTCCTGATGACCAAAGATGTTGAACATTTCTTCAGGTGCCTCTCTGCCTTTAGAGATTCCTCTTCTGTGAATTCTTGGTTTAGCTCTGTACCCCATTTATTAATGGGATTATTTGATTTTTTTGGCGTTTAATTTCTTCAGTTCTTTATATATTTTGGATATTAGCCCTCTGTCGGATGTTGGGTTGATAAAGATACTTTCCCAGTCTGTAAGCTGCCATATTGTTCTAAGGACAGTGTCCTTCGCCTAACAGAAACTTTTCGATTTCATAATGTCCCATTTATTGATTGTTTGTTTTAGCGCCTGAGCTATTGGTGTTCTGTTCAGGAAGTTGCTACCAGTGCCAATGAGTTCCAGGCTTTTCCACACTTTCTCTTCTATTAATGCTAGTGTGTCCAGATTTATGTTGACATCTTTGATCCACATAGGCTTAAGTTTTGTACAGGGTGATAAATATGGATCTATTTGCACTCTTCTACTTGTTGACATGTTTAGATCAGCACCATTTTTTGAAGATGCTTTCCTTTTCCATTGTATGGTTTTGGCTTCTTTGTCAAAAATTAAGTGATCGTAGGTGTGTGGGTTTATTTCTGGTTCTTCAATTCGATTCCATTGGTCAACTGGTCTGTTCCAATAACAGTACCATGCTGTTTTTATTACTATTGCCCTGTAGTACAGATTGAAAACTGGGATGGTGATACCTCAAGATGTTCTGTTATTGCACATGATTGATTTAGCTATTCTGGGTCTTTTGTTATTCCATATGAGGTTGAGAATTGTTTTTTTCCAGATTTGTAAGGAATTGAGTTGGGATTTGGATAGGAATCGCATTGAATCTTGAATCTGTATATTGCTTTTAGTAAGATTGCCATTTTTATTATGTTAATCCTACCTATCCATGAGCAAGGGAGATCTTTCCATCTTCTAATATCTTCTTCAATTTCTTTCTTCAGGGACTTGAAGTTCTTGTCATACAGGTCTTTCACTTGCTTGGTTAGAGACACCCCCAGGTATTTTATATAATTTGTGGCTATTGTGAAGGGTGTTGATTTTCTTATTTCTTTCTCAGCCCATTTATCTTTTGTGTAAAGAAGGGCTACTGATTTTTTTGAATTGATTTTGTATGCAGCCATCTTGCTGAAGGAATTTATCAGCTGTAGGCATTCTCTTGTGGAAATTTTGGGGTCACTTATGGATACTATCATATTATCTGCAAATAACGATATTTTGACTCTTCCTTTCCAATTTGTACCCCTTGATCTCCTTTAGTTTTCTTATTGCACTAGCTAAAACCTCAAGTACTATGTTGAAGAGATACATAGAGAGTGGGCAGCCTTGCCTTGCCCCTGAATTTAGAGAAAATGCTTTAATTTTCTCCATTTAGTTTGATGTTGGCTATGACCTGTTGTAAATTGCCCTTATTATGTTTAAGTATGGTCCTTGTATGCCTGATCTCTCCAAGACTTTTAACATGAAGGGGTGCTGTATTTTGTCAAAAGCTTTTTGAGCATCCAATGAGATGATCATGTGGTTCTTTTCTTTCAGCTTGTTTATGTGGTGGATTACATTGATAGATTTTCTAATGTTGAACCCCCCCTGCATCCCTGGGTTGAAGCCTACTCGATCATGGTGCATGATACTTTTGATGTAATCTTGGATCTGGTTTACAAGTGTTTTATTAAGTATATTTGCATCCATGTTCATAAGGGAAATTGTTCTAAAATTTTCTTTCTCCATTGGGTCTTTGTGAGGTTTAGGTATGAGGGTGACTGTGGCCTCATAGAATGTGTTTGGCAGTATTCCTTCCGTTTCTATGTTGTGGAAGAGTTTGAAGAATATTGGTGTTAGCTCTTCTTTGAATGTCTGGTAGAATTCTGTGCTGAAACCATCTGGCCCTGGGCTTTTTTTTTTTTTTTTGGTTGGAAGACTTCTAATGACTTCTTCTATTTCCTTAAAGGCTATAAGACTGTTTAATTTGTTTACCTGTTCTTGATTTAAGCTTGGTTGGTGGAATCTATCAAGAAAATTGTCCATTTCATTTAGGTTTTCCAATTTTGTGGAGTACAAGTTTTTGAAGTAGGACCTTCCTCAATGTCTGTTGTTATTTCCCCCTTTTCATTTCTGATTTTGTTGATTTGTGTATTTTCCCTCTGCCTTTTAGTTAGGTTAGCTAAGGGCTTGTCTATTTTGTTGATTTTCTCAAAGAGCAAACTCATGGTTTTGTCGATTCTTTGTATTGTTCTTTTTGTTTCTAAGTTGTTGATTTCAGCCATGAGTTTGATACTTTCATCTCATCTGCTCCTCTTGGGAGAGTTTGCTTCTTTTTGTTCTAGTTCCTTCAGGTGTGCTTTTAGGTGGCTAGTATGAGAACTCTCCAGTTTCTTTTTGAAGGCACCTAGAGCTATAAACTTTCCTCTTAGCACTGCTTTCAATGTGTCCCATAAGTTTGGTTGTGTTGTGCCTTCATTTTCATTGATTTCTAAGAAGACCTTAATTTCTTTTTTTTATTTCTTCCCGAACCCAGCGGTTATTGAGTGGAGAGTTGTTCAGTTTCCATGTTTTTGCCGGCTCTCTGTTGTTTTTGTTGTTGTTGAAGTCTAGCTTTATTCCGTGATGGTCTGATACGTTACAGGGGTAGTTTCTTTTTCCTGTATCTGTTGAGGCTTGCTTTGTGACCGACTATATGGTCGATTTTGGAGAATGTTCTATGAGGTGCTGAGAAGAAAGTGTATTCTTTTGTTTTGAGGTGAAATGTCCTGTAGATATCAATTAGGTCCATTTGAGTCATGACATCTGTGAGGTTGATTATTTCTGTTTGGTTTCTGCATCGTTGATCTGTACAGTGGTGAGAGTGGTGTGTTGAAGTCTCCCACTATTAATGTGTGAGGTTTAATGTGGGATTTGAGCTTCAGTAGTGTTTCTTTAATGAATGTGGGTGGTCTTACATTTGGGGCATAGATGTTCAGTATTGAGATTTCATCTTGGTGGATTTATCCTTTGATGAGTATGTGGTGTCCTTCCCCATCTCTTTTGATTAATGTTGGTTGAAAGTCCGATTTGTTGCATACTAGAACTCCAGCTTTTTTCTTGGGTTCATTTGCTTGGTATATCTTTTTCCAGCCCTTTACTTGGAGATAATGTCTATCTTTTATGCTGAGGTGTGTTTCTTATAAGCAGCAGAATTTTCGCATCCATTCTGCTAGCCTGTGTCTTTTTATTGGGGAATTGAGTCCATTGATATTGAGAGATAATAATGACCAGTGATTGTTACTTCCTGCCATCTTGATGTTGGTGGAAGTAGTGTGTGAGTGAGCTTCTCTTCTTTTGGTTTTACTGCAGGCATGCTAATTGCTTCCTGTCATTTCTTGTGTGTAGTTAACCTCTTTGGGTTGGAGTTTTCCTTTCAACTTCTTCTGTAGAGCTGGATTTGTGCATAGATATTGTTTGAATTTAGCTTTGTCATGGAATATCTGGTTTTCTCCATTTATGTTGATTGACGGTTTTGCAGGGAATAGTAGTCTGGCCTGGCATTTGTGGGCTTTTAGGGTCTGCAAGACATCTGTCCAGGCCCTGATGGCTTTTAGCATCTCTGAAGAAAAGTCAGGTGAGATTCTGATAGGTTTGCCATTGTATGTTACTTGACCCTTTTCCCTAGCAGCTTTTAATATTCTTTGTTCTGTACATTTAGTGTTTGATTATTATGTGGCGGGAAGATTTTCTTTTTTTTTTTTTTTTTTTAGGGAAGTTATAAAAACACTATTTTGTGAATATTTTCTTTTCTTTTTTTTATGTTCATAGCAGCCTTATTTGTTTTTTCCCTTTATTTTTTATTTCTTCAAGTTACATCTCAATAGCAGTCCCCTCCCTATTCCCCCTCCAGTCCCACCCTCCCACCCTCAACCCCCCATCCTCTTCCCTTTTTTTCTTTTAAGTTTAAGTTATATCTTATTTTCCCCTACAGTTTCCCCTTTCAGTCCAAAAAATGGCTCTTTCTCTTATAATAACAAATACAATACAGTACAACAGAGGTAATTAGGCCACAGTTATGAGGGTTATATGTCTTAACGTACATTCCCAATGACCAGTCCATATGCATTTGGTACTTGACTTTAACATTCTACTATCTAAACATCTCCATGAGTTTAAAGGTTTATATCTGACTCAACATTCATACTAACTTGCAACACAATTTTAAAAGTATCTTCTTAGATCTATAACACTCTCTTGACTCCTAAACAACTCAAAATTAAATTATGAGACTCTAGCTATCTATTCTTCAACCACCTCAGAGACCTGAGAGGGATAAATATATCTGATTTTATAGGAAGTTTCTTTTCCGGTCTAATCTATTTGGAGTTCTGTAAGCTTCTTGTAAAGTTATAGGCATCTTTTTTTTTTTTTTTTTAGATTTGGGAAATTCTCTTCAATGATTTCGTTGAAGATATTTTGTGATCCATAGAGCTGTGAATCTTCTCTTTGTACTATTCCTATTATTCTGAGATTTGGTCTTTTCAATGTGTCCTTGATTTCCTGAAGGTTTTATGTCAGGACTTTTTTAGATTTGACATTTTCTTTGAGAGATGTATCATTTTCTTCAATTTTATCCTCTGTGCCTGAAATTCTTTCTTCCATCTCTTGTATTCCGTTGGTGATGCTAGTGTCTGTAGCTCCTGTTCTTTTCTTTTTTTTTTGTTTTTATTTTTTGTTTTTATTTTTTTTGGGTACTTTAAAATTTATTAAAGTTAATACAACTTATTTAATTAATTAAATTAAAATGGCATACAAAATAATGAGTTTTATGATAACATTTCACATATGCATTTCATGTACTTTGACTTAGATGCTTTGGAAATTATATTTAGGAATGATAAACCTGGATCATATGATAGTCCTAGTTTTTGTTATGATGAGGAACCACCAACTGTTTTTCATAGGGGCTATACAAATTTATATTCACACCAGCAATGTTTAAGGGAGATTCTCTCCCTAGTCTTGTCAATGTTAGTTTTTTATTACTTTCTTGGTAGAGCCATTCGTGGTGGGAGATGGACCCAATATAGTTTTTTTTTTTAATAATTTATTTTTTATTTCTTCAAGTTACATCTAAATCACAATCCCCTCCCTACTCCCCCCTCCAGGCCCACCCTTCCACCCTCCTCCCCCTCAGCCCCACCATCCTCTTCCCTTCTTTTTTTTTTTTTTTTTAGTTTAAGGTATTTATTTTTCCCCCCAACAGCTCTCCCTTTCAGTCCAAATAATGGTTCTTTTTCTTATAACTATAAATACAATACAAAACAACAGAAATAAATAGGCCACGATTATAAGAGTTATATGGCTTAGCATACATTTCTAATGTCCAGTCCATATGTATTTGGCACCTGACTTTAACATTCTACTATCTAAACATCTCCATGAGTTTAAAGTTCTATATCTAACTCAGCTTTCATACTAACTTGCCTCATAATTTTAAAAATATCTTCTTAGATCCAGAACACCCTCTTGATTCCTAAACAACTCAAAATTTAACTATGAGACTCTAGGTATCTATTCTTCAACCACCTCAGAGACCTGAGAGGGATAAATATATCTGATTATATAGGAAGTGCAGGGCCTGCAGCTTCCAAAACTAAAAAATGACATACCAGTGGCTGCCTGGACAGTTCCCATTTTTTCTCCATACATTACAGCATCAATCTTCAGCCATTTGGCCCCATTTCTCTGACAGACATTGGTTGTAGAGCAGGAATTATGAAGGACTTACCTACCCTGTCTTGGCAGAGCTAGGCTGTCGACTTATCTGCTTCCAAGTTTTGTCCTTTTTGGACAGAAGTCTGTCTACAGTTGAAGCAAGTGGCTTTTCTTGCCAAGAGAATGGCTTACCATCAATTTAATCATCTCCCACTGGAGATTCTTCGATGCTCATCTTCTACTTGGAGTAATATAGGGGGTGCTGTCAGGAGATGACATGTCTCGATATCAAAAAATCTTAAGTTAAGAAAACATCTTTGAATGCCATATTCTGCAGATCTCTTGAGGTTTTTGAAGATGCCCTATCTATCTCTTATATTTAGATAAGCAAATATTGCTTGTCTCTTAGCAACTTGATTTCTGAGTAGCTTAGAAAATAACTGTGATAGACTGTCATAGTAACTAACAAAATTACACATTTTCATGACTATTAGTTTCCGTTTCTTAATTATCCTAAACAGTTTATGTCGGTTGGTAGCGAGAGGTCAAAACTTGACATTTCATTTTTAAGTATTACTACAAACAATACCTTTAAGAAGTGTTACCCTTAATTTTGTATCAATATACAAAGATCAATACCAATGTGG